>CALNHX010009320.1:0-51066 GCA_940337035.1 Agriotes lineatus
GTTTTGCGTCAGTTTAACAAAGACTGACGCAAAACATAACCTGCTAACCTCGAATTTGACTTAGTGCCACCAACTTGTCATAGGATACTACTGAATTTTAGTTAGGTAGTTTCCATGGTGATTGAAAATCACCCTAGGGTCGTTTTCAGCTATAATATCTCAAGGACAGTGATAATTATGAAATAATTTTATTGCAGTTTCCGAAAGCACGTTGCTTGG
Organism: Agriotes lineatus; assembly: GCA_940337035.1. Classification (NCBI taxonomy): domain Eukaryota; kingdom Metazoa; phylum Arthropoda; class Insecta; order Coleoptera; family Elateridae; genus Agriotes; species Agriotes lineatus. The sequence goes on from CALNHX010009320.1 coordinate 220, forward strand.
AAACAGCCCGACGCCAGCGGAGGGCTGTTGCCTAAAAGGAACGTGCTTGAGACAGTTGTAATAAAATTATAAGTATTTATCAATGGTCGAGGGATATTCGGTTAGACAATTTTTTGCCCTTGAAACTATTCATTTACATTTATTTAGTGGAAGTGCAATTATGAAAAGAATATGACATCTTAAAATAGTTCATTGCGCACTGTCAAAAACGTAACATAGCAACCCGAACTGACCGCTGTACACAAAGTGATAACAACCCATGGGCAGTTTCCAACGTAAGAATAATCTAATTGGTTAATTTTGTCCACATGACTAGAAAGAGTTAATTTCATTGTATCACTAATTTCACAAAAAAATTTCACTTCAAGTGTGATCTGATTTGTCAAACTGACTCACGTGATTAAAAATAATCAAATTGGATTGATCTGCAATATATGTAAGAACTTATCCTTATAATACCATCTCATCTTGCCTATTTACGTTCCCTGGTTTCTCTACAGTGGAGTTGGTATATAATGTTACTGCTGTTAGACTACTATGATCATTACAGGTCACAGGAGATAAATGTGTTTTATTATGTCACGAAATTGTGCAAAATACATTAAAAATAATATTTAATAGTATTTAAATGCTAGGTATTTAAATACTTTTTAATGGGCTGTATTTATATTTGTAGGTTTAAATACTTTGCAAAGTATTTAGTATTTAAATACATTTTTGAAAGTATTTAAGTACTTTTAGGCTATTTAAATATTTTTAGAGTATTTAAATACTTTGAGAGTATTTAAATATTCTCAAATGATGACGTATTGAACGTTTAAAATTACGCAAAAAGTATTTACTAGTTGGAAATAGATTTTTTGAAGAAATAAAAGTAATTAAAAATACCTTTGAGAGTATTTAACTACTTTTATTTCTTAAAAATAATATAGGTATTTCTAACTAGTAAATACTTTTTGTGGGTCATCATCTGAACTATTCTGACATTAGGCCTTAAACATTAGAATTCACAATATGAGTCCGTAATCCAAATTTTAGCAAAAAAATACTTATAAATTTTAACAAAAAAATACTTATTTTATATGAAAAGCTGTTAATTAAACAATATTGCTTGAATAAAAATGAAGTGGGGTATTTGACAGAATACGTTGAACTTTCTAAGTCACTGGTTTTAGCATTAGATATACTGAAAGGAGAAACCAATATATATTATGGATTCGTGATACCAACAATCGCCAGTATGAAAATTAATTTGAAAAAATCTGGTGTGATACTCACACAACTTCTACAGAGACCGTACAAAATAGATCGTTAGTTGAAGAGACAAATTTTCTCTAAAATTGTAAGCTGAATTCAAAAATGTAATAATATACCGGGCGTTCTGCTTAAAATAGAAGTTAATAAAAAAATCGAAAAAAAGCAAAAAAAAACCCATTTTAGAGGTAAAGTTTGAAAAAAAATCGTTAGAACCGGTTTTGAAAAAATCGAAAAAACTGAAAAATTGCAAGAGTAAATATCATACTTCCGGTTATGCGATTTTTTTCAAAAGCTTGATGTCGCATCTAGATAGTACACAAAACTTATATATGAAATTTCAAGGTCATACCTCTTTTCGTTTTTGAAATATTCTGTTCACAGGCAGACAGACACACAGATACACAGGCCAATGAACAAAAACATGTTTTTTTGGGTTCAGAGGACTGTAAAACGTGAAGAACTGTTGAAAACTCAATTTCGAATTGTTGGGGGTGAATCCAATACTTCCTTTATCGTAAAAGATAGTAAAAACCAAAACCAAAAACCGAAAATCTCAAGTATTTTTCCTCCTCATATGTAAAAAATTTAACCTCAGCTGCTAAATTTGAAGGACAACTTTTTATTTGAATTGAAAATTTTAAATTGATATCCAAATTTGTTATTAGGTGAAGGCCTACAACTTAGCGCACGGATAATGCGCTAGTTTTTCACCACCCCCTATATTTATTGTCTTATTTGTTTTTTCCTTGGTTTATATACTGCTTTTTGTGTTATGGCAAAGATGTAAAGGAACTGTTATATAAAAACGAGAAATTAAAAAAAGCGTTTATATTGTTTTAAATTTATATTTGTTTAACTAATTTGTTTTACTGTTTTGTTGATATTCAAGATAAGTAATTTCATCTAAAAATATTTTCTGAATTTTAAGATTGTTTTGCCGAAATATCCATAAAATAACATCTAAACTATGCAATCACCACAAACCAATACATATCTATTTTTTTGGGTTTTTAATAATTCATGTAATATAGCTTAAGTGATGCCATCTGTACTACTTGAGTTACTACAATTATTACAAGTAGTCGAATGAAAGGAAATTATGAACTTTAAATTTAGTTTTGAAAAATTGTTAAACTGCGAAAAAGAATATAAATACTGCATTACTATAACACAATACGGAGACGCTTTCACTCGCGTGAGGCATGGCCACGATTAAGAATGGCGTTTTTAGTGCCATTACCAGTCTAGCTCAAGGTAAAGGGTGTCAACGAAGAACGATTATTGGAGCTCCTGTCGAAAGATAACGATTGGTTTAATAGTTTGTTTATTTTAAAGCGAATATGAATATGTACAGTTTTTACAATGTTAATCTAGAGGTGGAGGTGGAGGGCGTCTCCATGGGCGAGATGCCTTGATGGTGGCGGTCGACCTGGGGGCAGGAAACGTCGGCCAGGACTTCTTGGACCTGGGGCTCGCATCCTAGCGAAGCCCTTTGGAGGCAGGGGCTGTCTTCATGTGCCGGATGACCTTGGGGCATGATACACCTCGGCGGCATGCAGGGGATGCGGGCGGAGGCTTGGGGCATCAGTGCCGCGGCCAGGTGGACCCTCGGTGAAGCAATGCAGCACCAGGGCGTCGATCCCTTAGAGCGCGAGCTCAGGCGAAGTCCTCTTCGTGGCACGTGGTTCCTGGGTTCCTAGGCGGACCTGGTGATGGACGTAGAGCCGGACGGATGGAAGCTGGCCGGGACCCATTCTGGTCCGCAAGCAGCTAGCGCAGACCTGAAGCTTCGGGCGTCTTGGGGCTGCACAGAATGCTTCTGATGGCGACACACTCCGGGTGCAAGCCGCTGAAGCGGACCTCGAGCTTGGGGGCGGCTGACGGCGGTACCGGACGTCGGCTGTCCATGCTTCTCATCCTCGGTGATGAGGCTAAGTCGCGCTGGAGGACGCGAGCTCTAGGAGTTGGTCGGGGCAGAGCCGAACGCAGGGAGTTCGGGCTCCGTTCCTCGGGGAGCGGAGATGTAAGAGCTCGAATAGGCGCTCTAGTAGTTTCTGGGTGGCGTTTGGCATTTCGCAGCTTGCAGCAACACTGGGCGGCGGCGGCGAATGGCGGCGATGCGGCGGCTGGCGACCTTCTACTGCGGAGGCGGCGGCGCCGGTCGGCGAGCTCTGCAGCTTACAGCGGCACGGGCAGCGGCGATCCTAATGGCTGGTAATCCGAGAGAGGCGGAAGAGATAACGTCGGAAGCAGCGACGGGCTTCCTTGCAGCTTGGGTCTGCACAGCGGCGGCGATCGGCGAGCTCTGCTGCGTACTGGACAGCGGCGACGTCGGCTTCTGCTGAGCGGATCTAGATTCCGGTTCTGAGTTTGTTTCTAAGACCATTGGTCGATTAGAGAAGTCGATTTGAGACCGAGATTGATCGAATGCTTTGTGAGTTTTCTAGGCGGATGCGGCAGCTTCTGGCGGCGGGATGAGAGACGTTGTGGTCGTCTCGATTCTTCTGAGTGGATGGCGCAAGGGGCAGACGGCGGCAGCTTCCTCGGCGCGGATAAGCGGCATTGGCGTGGAACGGCGGCAATCCTCCTCGTCAGCGGATCTGGGATCCAGCCCTGGGGTACCTTCCAAGACCAAGGATCGATTGGAAGGTAGAGCAGACTCGAGACCAGAGGATCGATCAAATGAATATTTTCTGAATACTTGCTTTTTATAAAGGAAATCCACCACCCGCCGATTCTCCCATATTTCAAGCCGCCTTGAAGTGGGAGACGATTTGTTTGTTTTTAACTTAATTGCGCCGCAGCGTTGTTAATTAACTCCGGGGGCCTTTTTAATGATTCCTATCGTCTTCTTTATAAAAAGACGCGTCTAAGGATACCCCACATGCCTAGAAGCGCGTTGATATAAGCCGAGATGTTTTTAATCGCGGCTTATTTTTATTTATTGCGTAGAAAGTTTGCGTTAAATTATGTATGATTAATTCTTTCCTGAGGGGCAATTTTGTCCTACAAACGCTGTTTTAAAAATTTCTTTTGGGGCCATGCTGAATTTTGTTTGGTGACGGCTGCGTTTGCAGGTTTTTTGTTTTGTGCAAAAACTAGGCGTTTGTTTGAGGCGACTTTTTATGGGTGCCTAGCTTCTGCTTGTCTTACTATTTTTGGTTAATTAAAACGGCTTGAATTTTTCGATGTTTTTGCTGCTTGAAAAATCAACGCGGGGTTCAAGGGCGTTAACTGACAGAAGACAAATTTTTAATTGAGCCGTGATTTGACGAATGGAAAGCATGGTTATTGATCGCATGTCAGGATCATATCAACTATTTAAATACTCCACAAGTCTTTTTATATTTTAGTGATATCTAAGAACTAGAATTATTTAAATACTTTAAAAATATTTAAATATTTTTAAAGTGTTTAATTACTTTCATAATAAATATTATAGGTATTTATTTTTTAACTACTTTTTGGTCATAAAAAGTATTTAGTATTTAAATGTATTCGATTTTCATAATGTATTTAGTATTTAGTAGTTAAATATTTTTTTAAAGTATTTTGCCCAGCTGTGTTCAAGGCCAGATACCCTACCCAAGCGGCCGACTCCGCCCAAAAGCTTTTCAGTTCCTAGCTTCTACACAAACTGGCGAAAAATCAGCCTTCTAGGTTGTGTCATTCTCAAGCTATCATATTTACATTCAAACTTGTATAAAATGGCCGAGATTGAAAGCAGTCATTCGGTTATGACGAAGTAAAATGGTTCAACGCCGAACATCAACATCAATTTGGTTTTCTCTTATAACACCATATTACATTTTTATGGCAGTGTATAACTCTTAGTTTTGTAACTTTGGCAACATGGAATAGATTTGTTTTCGTTATAATTATTTTCTTACTTTAAATAGGGTTCTAGTGCTTTCCTTTGCATTTAATATTTTTGTTTTTTAAGCAGAGAAAGTCTGTTCTTCGTTAGTCCTTTTGTAATTAAAAAAATGTCGAATCGATTTTTATAACTTCTCATGAAGAGTGAAATTAATAAACATTGTAATTTCCTCAACAACGTTCAAGGGATAACTAACTATATCTTGTTTTATAGCCGCAATAGAGTTGCCCTGTTTAAAATCCTCCATCATTATCAAAGTCAATAACAATAACGTTTTCTATTGAATGTTTGAATTAAATAATTGGGTGACCTCATTAGAGAATTACACATGTATACAATTCATATTTAATATTTATACTTCACCAATAATGACGCTTTGTAAACAGTCATTTTCGGAAGATAAGAGTAATTTCCAGCAAATGTTCATTAAGATGGAATTGTGTGCGCATAGATATTCAATGAGTTTTAAATAAATTCCTATAGACTTATAATACATTTTCAGTAAACCCGCAGACAATTTGTAACTAGTTGTTGAAAAGTTTTAAATAGTGGTGCACTAAGCCTGAACCTGAAGTGCATTTTAACAAGTTTAAAAGACATTTTTAGAAGTGTTCAGCATTGTTATAGTGAAGCTTTAAACCCTTTGCAACGTGTTTTCATAAAGTTTACAGCAATTTTTAGTACAGTTGTAGTAACTTTTCAACAATTTTCCAACGAACTTTAGCAACTTTGCAGCAATATTTTTAGCAAGTGTGTTTATTAATTTAACAGAATTTAAATAAATATTTAGCAGCAAAATAACAATCAAGTTGAACTATTTCTCAAGAGTTTACATAAAGTTTGCAATAATTTTTTTTTAATTTTGCAATAAATTGGTTAGCAGGTTTGAAATTTTATTTGATGTTATAGTACATTTTTGTTCTCAAATAAATGTTCATTAGGTTTTAGAAAGTTTTACAAGAAGTTCGTCATGGAATGTCACCACGGAAGATTTGTGAGAAGTCAATGCCGGAAGGTACATTTAGTTGCTTTACTACAAGAGTATAAGCAATCGCCAGAAACTCCTCAAATTATTTCAGAACCTAATGCTCAAACACGACAGTTAAGCCGAAACATTTATCAACACCAATTCACATTTTGTATAATTTTGGGATTTTGGCAGTAATATTGTTACAAATTTTACGCTTTGCCAATTTCGGGCGATTTCTACAAATGCTAGTTCAATACCTCAAATATAATTTACAAGTTGTTTAGCAACTAACAGCTATTCGCTATTCTGGAATCTGGGTTCAAAAGGCATTTTTTAAATACACGATTAACTATGGGTTTATGCTAGTAACATCTTGATCTACATTAATTTAATATGTAAGTAAAAGTTCCACGAAATATGATTGATACAAGAATCCAAATGAAAATACTGCTGCTGCAGCAGAAAGCAGAAACAAATGCAAATGCAAATTGATGGTAGAGCTAGTGTAATGATTCACTCGTGGATGAAATTTAACTTTATCATCATGTATAATAAATTACTATGTAGATAGGGTAAAGTTATTTCTATCCACTCTTGAATGATTTACAATGTGTACTGTTAAAAGCATTGGGGCGCAAATACACTGTAATGGTTTTAGTAAGGGGTTAATATTAAAAAATATCAAAATTATTATAAAATGGTTATGGTAGAATAATGAAATAGAATTTAAAATTCAATTGAACCAAACAATAACAGAAACAGAAGGGTTCTAACAGTATTTAATTAGTATCTGAAATAAAGTAAAAGATTAAATTTTAAATATCAAATATGATATCAAAAATGATATAGTGTCTATAAAATAAATATAACATATTAAGTAGAGTGTTGAAATGACAAAAAAAATATGCCAAAACGGTATCACTAAGGAGATATTAATTATTGTATATTATGTACAAAATAATTTTGACTGAAAAATGTAAAAAATCTGTATCTGGCTAGAAATTCGAAATATAACCCTTTATTAATGGTGTTTGCATCTAATTTGGTATGTGAAGGGTGTATATTATAAATAAATCAACGATGAGAATACAAATGAATTTAATTAATAATGGATATATGGAAGAGAATTAATATGGTGAGGGTACCATGTAATAAACAAAAATCTACAGAAGTAAATACTGGATTTGGATGTAGAACTAATTTTATTTATCAATTAATTACATGACGTGTGTTGGATAGCAGAGGTTGGTGTTACTGCAGGTGATTTGTATTAAGTTTGGTAGCAGAGAAAACATCTGTGGTGGTTTGGATAAAAGGGAATATTATCTACTGGAACTGTGCTTTGCCAGGATGGTTGTTTAAAGTTACATTTTTGGAGATTTGTATCTGGTCAAGGTTCATAGTACCGTGCACCCAGAGGCTTGTGGATTTTTGAAAAGAAGACGTGAATGACAGTTGCTTTCGATCAGCATTGACGTTGCTGCCGGAGGAGATATCTGGTGTCTTGTCGAGTTTGCTGAGAGGTACTAGCGGTTCCTGGTGATCTGGTGCATAGATAATACGATTTGTGTGGGCATAAGGAGACGTCTGTGACTGTATTGGAGGTGATTTGATCCGACAAAGGAGTATTTTAGGTTCAGCGAGATCTGCAGGTATTTATAGTATAAGCTGAAAGTAAAACATATAAAGAGTAAATTGAGGTAATTAGAAAGACATTACTTGCCATTTTGTGTTTGTTAAATAATCATTATTGTGACGAAATGGTATTTGATATTGGTTTTGTAGTTTCATAATTAAAAGTGACAGCGACAGACGTTTGAATTGTCATTTTATTTCGATCTTGGTTTTACATTAAACGAAGAAATCCGATTTTTTCAGGAATTAAATACAGTCTTAATTATGCGTGAATCCACTTGAGTTTCTTAAGAGTAAATGTTTCTACCTGAGCTAGTTACTATGTAATAACATTGATAATTCATAATATATTTAAAAGGTAAATGAGTTACTTAATTTTTATTTTCAAAAGAGAATTAATATAAAATCAACCATTGCATTATAGTCAATTATAATATTAAATAGGTGCTACAACGTCAATCTTAACAATACATATGAAAAGGTTTGCTTGGATCGTCTACGATAGCATTAATAAAATTAATGAAATGAATGTGATTGCGAATTTTTAAGTGGTGTCATTTTTAAATTTACTACGTTAAAAGTAGTACTAACTGTATAAATGCATCAAGGTATGGAATATCGAAGATCAAGTTTGGGGTCGCCCCACAGTTATACCCACAACAACGTAGACTGTATATTTTGTTCTTCCATATTTTTAAAGAATTTAAATTTAAAACGGTGTCATTAATATTTTAGATGAAATTAAAATTCAAAGTACGGAATCGAAATCGCATGCCGTAACGCCATGCATTATGGGGAATGGAGAGTCAGCTGTCACTCAGGGCCTCCTGACTGATTAATTAGAGTAATTTAAAAGAAAACAACCCACAACTTCCCAAATTACAATCGTGAGGAGCAGTGCCGTAACTAGGTATCGGCCGAGTAGGACCCCGCCTACAGGCGCAAGCGGCAAGGGGCGCCAAAATGGCACTGAAAAAAGGAATTTTTTTCGTACTAATAAAAAACCAATAAACAAGTGAGCAATTTTACAAACAAATTAATTTGTAATATTAACCATTTTAGCCCAAATAATGCTATTTATAATAATGCGAATTGCGCCCAATCTGGTCGATACATTACATTGCCTTGTGCAATTTGCAAAGAAAATATTATGTCTACTAGATTGTAACAGTGTTTGTTTTATATCAATCAAAACATTAGAATTATTAGCTTGTTAGCCCACGGCATAGGTGGCCTTATTCCAATTATAAAAATCTTGCCATTTTTAAAACAATGCAATACAGCAGTGGCGACAAACTAACTTAAATTTTAAACAACTGTGGAGCGGGTTCACTGATTGCACATATGACATATACATTCACTGTTTTGGGCTCATCGCTGGTACAGTAAGTGGTCCATTGCAACAATCAGCAGAACACCACTGGCCGATTTTGGGAGCTTACTTTTTCTATTTACTACTACGGTATTTTTCGCTATAGTCATCTTCCCGCTAGAATTTCTTCAATTTAAGACACGTCTGCGACCCCACACGGTGGCAGCTATTATTAAAAAAAAAGAGAATTAACAAAATCGGCCTGATGCAAGGCTCGTACTACGTGTCGACAGAAAAAGCTTCACATTTTAAAAATATTGATTGCAGTGTGGCAGTGTGACTGCGAGTACAGAACCTTATTTTAATTATTTGTTTGTATTGTATTATTTTAACATATTAATATGTCTTTACTAGCTTTTGAGCGCACCACATAGGTGGTTTTATTCTAATTAAAATACTTTTTGCATTTTTAAAATTGAATTGTACATAAAAAAGTTAGGTACAAAAGAAAATGTTTTCAACGTCTTTAATACAGAAAGCGGGCTGCAAAAAAAAATAACTTTGCTAGATTGAATTATCTACAAAACAGGTAAAAAATACCTTAATCCTGCTCATAATGCAGAACCACTTAGTAATGTCAATTACATGAACTTGAAAATTTAAAAAACATTGCAGTCAGTGGAATTTGAACTCGCGTTCACTGATAAATTCATATGCTTATCGTTGCGCTATATATGACGCAGTGGCGTTCCGATTTTGGGAGATTTGCGCGCGATTGGTGCTGATGAAATAGTGACGCAGAGACGCAGGTACACCACATAGAGTTTTGTAAAATGTTCTACTGGCTACATAATAATATGTACTTTTTTTTATTAGAATTGTGTTTTCTAATCTTGTTTTCTGTTCACATTTTATTTGTGTTGTATTTTGATATTTTAACGTTTAGTTGTTTATTTTTTTTAAATTTTAATAAAAAAATATTGGATTTATTTTTGAATGCCTACCTGTTTGTTTGAATACATTATATCATATATCTGTAGCAGTAATACGGTATCATTAGTATTTTTTTGTTACATACATCGTTTTTGTACTAAGGGGCGCAAAAATGTTGGCTTGTCTACAATAAAAGTTTACCTAGTTACGCCCCTGGCGAAGAGATCAGTGATACTAAAAGTACTATTTTTAAAATATTAAAATTAAGCTTTAGAGGTAGCAAAGAAATGAACACATAAATACAGGAGGACCATGTAAAATTGAAAATATTTTTTTTTAAATATTCCAGGAATCGCACCTCTCCAGAAAGATTTTGGCTATAGAAATGAAGCAGCAAACAATATAGACATACATAAAAAGCAAAAAATGCATTTAAAAATGTTTTGAAAGTCATACTTTTTTTCATGAATTTGCACGTAAATGAATGAAAAAAGGGATTTTCAAAACGTGTTGTACACATTATTTCTTTGCATAATAATCTCTTGTAACTCGAAATATAGTCGAAAAGGACTTCGGAATTTACAACTGTCAAATTTACATTTCAATAAAATAGTTAAAAAAGAGTGTATTTTTTTCACGATTTTGCGTTAAAAAAGCGGTATTTTCAATACGATTTTTCGTCAAAAAAGACGACTTTCATGATCACTATGCAAAAAAATATTTTTGATCGTAAATGCGGGGGACGTTCAAATTATAGAAATAGAATTAAAGAACACTTGCATCATAGTTTGCAGGTATTTGGATGTCGTTGGTGTATTGTTACACTTCCGTATATATATTTTAACATAACTTAATATTGCATTTACCAACTAGTTTTTGTGTCATGTATAAGTATTTCGTTATTAAAAATATGGTTTTAATCATCATAATTTTGTTTTCTAGTTATACTTTTGTGGTACTCTTTGTAATTTGGGAGAGGGGGCACACATTTATTTTGCTTGAAGGGAGGGGGGCTCAATTTTACAGTAATGCCACTGTAGCAAAGAGAATTATCTGATGATGACGAATGTAAATGACCCTGACTGCATGAATTCCCTCAGTTGCAAGCCCAAACCATAATGATAAATGGATATCGCAATACAAATGAAGAAGATATTGATATGTTCAAGAAAATATTCAAACGCACTGAGCATTAAATTGAAAATTGATTCATAAACATTTAAATCGGAAACAAGTGATGTTTCGAAAAAAATACGTTTTTAATATTATAACGTCATAAAAAACAAACAAATGATTTGTGCGAAAAAGTAATGTATACAAATGCATGTCTTCGTAGATATAGAGGGTCTTGGACACAACGCCCACTGGTCACAACGTCCACCACCTAGTATGGCCGCCATGTTGGACACTACGTCCACCGCTATTTTTGGTCATAACGTCCACCCTGGTCACAACGTCCACCGCCACAACGCCCACTCTGGTCACAACGTCCACCTTCGCATTTGGTCATAACGTCCACCTTGGACACAACGTCCACCGCCATAACGCCCACTCTGGTCACAACGTCCACCGACGCCTCTTGAGAATAACAGTTTACGGCGTCGGCCGTAACGTCCACTCTGGACACAACGTCCACCGCCATATCGCCCACTCTGGTCACAACGCCCACTTTCAAATTTGGTCACAACGTCCACCTTGGACACAACGTCCACCGCCATAACGCCCACTCTGGTCACAACGTCCACCTTCGCATTTGGTCATAACGTCCACCTTGGACACAACGTCCACCGCCATAACGCCCACTCTGGTCACAACGTCCACCGACGCCTCTTGAGAATAACAGTTTACGGCGTCGGCCGTAACGTCCACTCTGGACACAACGTCCACCGCCATATCGCCCACTCTGGTCACAACGCCCACTTTCAAATTTGGTCACAACGTCCACCTTGGACACAACGTCCACCGCCATAACGCCCACTCTGGTCACAACGTCCACCTTCGCATTTGGTCATAACGCCCACCTTGGACACAACGTCCACCGCCATATCGCCCACTCTGGTCACAACGTCCACTTTCAAATTTGGTCACAACGTCCACCTTGGACACAACGTCCACCGCCATATCGGCCACTCTGGTCACAACGTCCACCTTCGCATTTGGTCATAACGTCCACCTTGGACACAACGTCCACTTTTGTTTTACTGGTTATTTATTAATCAATTTTTAACTGCCTTCGTTAATGCTTTTTGAGTGGACTAATGTTCATTAGAATTTTAAAAAATTTTGGTTTTAGGCTATTTTATGTATTTTTTGAACCAATGTATAGTTTCAACTATTTCCTCCCCATTCTTGACGATTTGGGTCCTATTTTCTGCTGGATTTTGTCTAGTGTATGTATTTCCAGCTCGTTTATCATATAAATCGGTATACGAAGAATAATGGTCCTGTCATAACACTAAATATAACGATTCGTTGGTTTACATGAATAACTGTTTTCTTATTGTATCGGAAAGTATTCAAACCTTCCCTGTCAAAAATATTTTTATTTTCAACGTTTTACTTAGAAATTTCCAAATTTAGGTTTTGTAACTATAAACGAGAAAGAGATACCGTCGCTAAAATAAAACGTGGTTGTCGGTGCTGTCCTACTAAGTACAAATCCCCTATTTGCTTTTAGTGTTTTACCACATACTTTAGAATATTTTAATGCTTATAGTAATGTAGTTTCTTAATGTTACCTAGGGTCTCTAAATGACATTGACAAATTAGGCAGCTCTGTTAGTTAACTGGGTCAGATGCAGTGTTTCCCAACCTTTTTTCCTGGAGTACCACTTCACAAGACAAAAATATTTTGCGTACCACTTAGCCACGTGGAAGTAATTATGGATGGAATATGTTTGTTATTTTACTAATCTAACTAACCCATTTTCCAACCATAAGTATGAAAAATAAAATTTTGTGTAGTGTCATAATATTTTATTAATTGATATGAACAAGGAATTCATACCGTAAGTTGAAAATAAAAAAGCATTATACTGTAAGGAAAGTACAACAAAAATATAATACAAAACTTCAATGAGAAGGCTGAGATTGAAGATTAGAAGCCAACTTGGGAATGTCTGGTCTAAGATTGCTCAGTCTTAAACGAAGATCATGTTCCACACTAATAAGTCTATTCCGATATTTGTTCTTAAGATACACAAGTGAAGAAAATGTTGTCTCGCACAAGTAAGAAGTTGTGAAGGGAAGTAAAAATTTAACTGCTTTGTCAGCTACTTCTGCGTAGTCCGCACGCTTTTCAACCCAGAAGTTCACGAGCGACATTTTTGAAAATTTTTGCTGTAGTTCTGAGTCACAATTTAGTTCATACAACTGTTCCTTTTCTTTCGCAGTAAAGATTTCTGGTGAAACTTCTATATCAGCAAACGGGTTTTGGATCCAGAAATATTTGCTGAAGTCTTCAGGGAAATATAGGTTGTAGCTTTGAATCAAACCAAGACAGTGTGTTTTGATGTGTCAGAAGGGCAGGACTCAATTTCAGGTCATTTTCTTCAACAAAATTCTCTAGCGTTGGAAACAACGATACCTTTTTCTGTTCTGCTTCTTTTGCTGCTTGATTCGGCTTCTTTATCATAGCACTTACTCTATCATGAAACCGAAAAGGAGTGTTATAATTTCCTTACAGGGCTTGGTTGAGCTCATTAAGCTTTGAAAATATCTCTGCCAAATACGCCAACTTACACTGCCACGATTAAGCAAAATTCTTTTAACATTTATTTAATGTACTTACACAATAAATTAGTTTTGTCAATTCGCATTATCATGTCGATATCCGTTGCACGAAGGAATGCAATCAGTTAAAAATTTATTTTGTACTTCAAAAGATTTTCACGAGGAATATATTTTTAAAAATATTGCCGAACTAGCCCTTATTATTTTGTTTATTCCACACGAGAATGCTGATGTTGAAAGAATATTGTCTAATATTACATATATTGAAACTAAAAAAGAAATAAGCTTTCAACATCACTTTTTGAAGCTGTACTGCGAATAAAAGTTGATCTGCATAGCAAAAAGTTGTGTTGCCATAATTGTTGAAATGTATTCTTTTAAAAAATGTGTTTTTGTTCAATAACCAAATTTTAAAACATAATTTTTCCCCGTGTGCAGAGCACCACGTACCACCGCAGTGGCCTCTGCGTACCACTAATGGTACGCGTACCACAGGTTGGGAAAGACTGAGATAAAGGACCTTCAGGGCGGATTTTAGATATTTGCGGACCCTAGACGAGAGAGTCAAACATGGGGTCTAGTGGTGGCATGATTTTAAATGACAGCGCTGCCCATTTCACTTTCACCAAACATATATTACACGTGAATTCCCGAAGCAAACAAAGATAAAAGCCAGCTGAAGAAAATACATATATTTTTCCACGATTGGGAGTAAAAATCAGTTTCTAGATTGGTTATAAAAATTGTGGCAGAATTTTCATTTTAAAGCATATATTCATTATAAAAAATATATAGGATGTATGTTGTTACTTATAATTCAATTCAAAGCCTACTAAATATTGCAACATAATTCCAATTGACTGGAACGCTTTATGAAAATAATTGTTTCTACTATAGGTCGTGGACAAAATAATATATACAAGGCAGGAGTGAACGCCATTTTTCCCTCTGTGTATTTGTAGCCCGGGGGCTTTCGCCCTTGGGCTTTAAACTTACACTTCGAACAAAATCATGCTTTACTCTTTTTTGTCTATAATGTACTATGTAATTGTTTAAAAAAGTCATTTTAATCGAAACAGTACTAAAAAATCTAAATGGGTTTACACCGAACTTCCCTCGCGCGAATTAGATCAATTTACAAATTTAAAAAAATGTATCCCGCTGGGGTTTGAACCCGCCGCATCTGCATAGCGACCGTAACCGCACCTGCGTAGCAATCGACTGCATCGAAAAGTCGAACTACGCCATTGAGACTAATTGAAATTAGTGCGACGCGCGCTTCTATTTAAGGGAACGGTCTTACTGTTGAAACGTTTTGACCCTTTTGTGACATTATCCTGTATCTGTTGAGTCCTATTTTCGACAAGTGTAAAGCCTGACCTATGTGAAAATTATTACTTCCTTCTATTTTAAAATAAACGCAAAAATAAACAAAGTGTTATTTTTTAAGATGCTCACCTTGTATATGCTTGTCTGATATTTTCCCGGTTTCATTCCAGGTATATATATATATATATATATATATATATATATATATATATATAATGTGTATGCAAAATATCATCTTCCTCCGACAAATAGTTTTTGAGTTATACCGCCAACAGACAGACGAAATTGAGAAAACCTGTTTTTCGTCATCTAGAGACCCTGAAACCTGAAGAAATCTCGGAAGGTAATTTTTTCGTGATTACAATACTTCCTTCGTCTTTCAGACGATGGAAGTAAAAAGTAACAAAATGAAAATAAATTACAAGTAGGTAATAAACAATACCTAACTAATAGAGAAAATATCGTTTTTTGTCTAGAATTTAATTCAGTGAAATCGTTTAATATCTCGTCATAATTCAAAGACCGCATTGCTTCTGCTTCTATCTGAATTATAGATAACGTTAAAGCTCTGCCCAATACAGTTTGGTAGATATAATTTTTAAGTTTTAAAAGTGAGACATATTTTTCTAGAAGTAAAATATACTCTTAAAACATTTCTACATTGGGAAGTTTAGAAATAATAATATTTTTTATTATAAATTTTATATCTCCTAAGGCGAGTTTAAAGAATTCCTCGTAGGGCTGTCAATATTCTGAAAGGCCTGACGAAGACACTGGTGTGCATTTATGTCCAGTTGACAGAGTCGAAATTAAACAATTTGTACGTGTAATCACAACTTAAAATATTAATAAGTGTGCTAGAGTAGCCAATAAAACAATATTTCATCATACACAATTACGTCTTAACTTTTTATATGTATAAATAACATAAGTTGTCAGAAAACAAATAAAACAATCATTTTTTTAATTCTTCAATATATTTTTTCCATCTTAAATGGTTATCTGTAACTATTACTAAATATTTTTATGTTCGTTATCGAATTTATTTGGACAGTTGAATTTTGAATTTTACCGCAAGTATATTCAGAAAATTAATTTTTGTATAAAATAAATGGTATACATTTAGTTTTTCAATATTTAAAGTGAGTAAGTTATGCCATTTCACCAATTTCTTTATTAAAGTCATGGTATACACTGTCAAAGGATTTTATACTGTATAACTTGCGTCAATTCTTGAAATTAGATAGTGTAAACGTCTTTTTTAGCCAAACAGTGTAGATGAAACTACTTTGTGTGTTGTAAAAAATCAATAAGTCATTTTTTAATTAATTTTGCTACTATTTTAGCTAGAGATGGTAGCAACAATATTGGCCCATAATTTTCCACAACATCCTTCCTATTATTTTGAATATTTGTACGGAATGTACAATGGCAGTTTTCAGTACATCTGGAAATATATCAGTGTTTAGGACTTGATTTAATACAAACTGCATTGGTTCGATAAAATACTGTTTTCTTCTTTTTATTGATTTTAAGTTTTCGTCAGTCAAGTTCTCTATTTCTGATGATGTGGTGTTCATTAAATTATCTATTTCTTCCTTAGTTACTAGGGATACAAATAAGGTCGAATTACCTGGGGCAACATTTTTATAATTAATGTATTGATTGTTTAATTAATTTTTGACCCTAAGTAGGTACATCAGCCATATCTTTACCTACCTCACTGAAATATCCATTGAATTCATCAGCGATTTCCTTTTCATTCTGGAGTTGTGTACCATTTTTGATATATTTGTTTTATGGTAGATTTATAAACAAGCACGAACATTCATACTGTAGTTTGCAGTTTTCCAGAGGCCTTTCGGATCAGAAGTTTTACTTACTTGTTCAGTATAATAATTACACTTAGCTGTTTTTATTCAAGTTGGTAATATATTGTAGTAATTTTTATAAGTTTATCGAATTTCATAAAGTAGTGCACTACATTTCTACATTAAAAACCGTTGAGTAACTTGATATTTTTCACCATAGCAACCATTACAGCATAGCAACGGCGATTCGTTTTACGTTTGGCACTGTCAGTCTATATACATAATTAATACTCGAAGTTATCAAGTTAGGTTTTGCGTAAGTTTTTGACACAGACTGATGCAAAACTTGACCTGCTAACCTCAAATTTGACAAAAACTTACAGTGATCACGCCTGATCACACTGGTCCGTTGAACATCCTTGTTTTTTATTGTGAGAATGCATCGACATATAGAAATGGACCGCTAGTCAGAGCTGCGCGAGCCAAACGGGATAGAAAGAGAACGCATATGACTTGAGAACGCTCTGTCCTTGTTGGCGCTCAGTAGCGTACGGCGCGACCGCCCTGTCGCTGTGACGTCATTTTCTGTCGGCCAATAGAAGGCCGGCAGGAAAAGGAACATTTTCTGTCGGCCAATAGGAGGCCGGCAGGAAAAGAAAAGATAGTTCTTAAAGTGTTCCTTTCTCTTTCTAACGCAAAGAGTTGCGCAGTCGTCCATTAGCAGTCCATTTCTATATGTCGATGTGAGAATGAGAGAGTTAACCGACACACCAGTGCGATGGTGGGACATTGTCGAACACAGCCCTGTACTACCAAACAAGGTCCTTAAATATAGCAAGCGTGGAAATATATGTCATCTCAGTAACCGCCATTTTCGTGCCCACTAACAATGAATTTTTGGCAAAGCCGTCGCGATTAGAGTGAGAAACGTCACAGCTTATCATTTAAAAGATTAAGGTTAGATGTTTTGAGAGTACCAGGATGTGCATCTTTGAACTGCTCTAACCATTCAAGACCTAGTTTTCGTTTATTTGGTTTTCCCGCTGACTAAAAAGGGAGAGAATTCTGAGTTCAAAATTCAAGGTTTAGATTTCCCGCCATTTGGCGATATTTTCGTACCCACTGCATAGTGGAAATACATGGGATGACCTGTATTTCCAAGTTTGCTATATTTATGGACCTTGCTGCCAAACGCATAACATCTACTGGAGCTGCTGATGTGCTTCAGTGCATAGAAAGTAGTTCTGCTCAGCTTGGTTATGTTTAGACATCTAGTGTCACTTTTATAATTAGTCCATTTTCTAAACGCTAAAAATTCGCCAAAGTTCTAACTTCGTTGACTCAAAACCGATTTTGAAGATTTTTTTTTTATTATTGCGGAAAAAGTTTATAGAAAAATTCCCCATAGGTGAGAAAGTGTGCTTTTTATTTTTTCAATTGTTATTAACAGACAAGTGTTTTTTAATATACTCTTAATTAAAAAATTTGTAACTATTTTATTTATTTAAACAATTGCCTGAAATTTGATAACATAAGCTTTTTGAGGTCGCAGATTACGAATCTGGCCTCAAAATGAGTCTAACAACAAAATGGCGTCGAAGGTCTAATTTTTTATTTTATTTTTTTTTAAATTTTTATTAGATGTTTGGGGGTTTTGGGGTCGCGGATTACGAATTTGATCTTAAAACTCAACTAAAATAAAAAAGGCATACCAAAATGGCGGAAAGGGGTCAATTTTTTTAAAATTTCTGATACCTATATCTAGGGGTTTTTTGGGTCGCTCATCCCAAATTTTAAGTTAAAATTTATCAAAAATAGAAAACGGTGTCTGAAAAATGGTGTAAACAAATGATAGAAAAGTTAAATGAGTATTAAAGATATTATATTTTAATTGATTTGTTAAAATTAACTCAAGATACATTTAAAAACAAGAAAAAAATTATTTAACTTTAGTTTCTTTTTCCTCTACTCTTCCATCGACACTGCCGGTCGTGAATTAAGGCAACTATTTCCGCCACATTCACAGCAAGCCGCCGGGCCTAAAGGCCACTTTTCTTACACCCACAAGCTGGCCCGCAACTAGTTTTGTAGTTGCAAAAAAATAATTTTTAAGATGTTTTGTATAGCTGGTTCTTGTGCCATTAGGATTGGAAAACACTTTCCTGTATCATATTTCGAACCCCAATCTTCGCTTGAAATATCTTGGTTTTCCAGCCACAATTGTGTTTGCAAATACACGCGTTTTAAATGTTGTTCTGCTGAATCCATCGTAGGGCATAATGATGCTAAATTAACGCTACTTTTTTTAGTAGACGCCTTAATAAAAGAGTCAAACATAAAATTCAAAATGTTTTTATTTAAAAAATATATGTATTGTATTGTCTGTAACCTCATTTACTTTGCGGTGTATGAATAATAAAAAACTTTCAATCAATTAAACATTCCTGTAAGAGTTTAAGCATCATTTATTAGGACTTATCCATGTGTATCTTTAATAAGGTGCCGGTCCTATTCGTCTTCCTCATCCTTATTATATCTTCAATATATTAAACTAGATTCAAAAGCCATAATCTGCATCTTGACACCAAAACTCGAATGCCAAGATGCTACAATTTTCCCATCTTGCTCTATTGGGTCGCGTCCTGGACATTTAACGAAACAATCACAAAAAAAATCGAAGCCTTTGAAATGTGGCTATACCGGAGAATATTGCGGATATTATGGAAAGACCGTGTAATAAATATTGAAGTTCTGGAGAGAATGAAAAAAAAGTAAAGAGATCATGGACAACATCAAAATACGCAAACTCCAATACCTCGGACGTATAATGAGGAATGAGAATAAGTACACCCTACTACAATCTATTATACAAAGTAAGATATATGGCAGGACCAGGACGCAGACGAGTATTTTGGTTGCAAAACCTACGGGCGTGGTATGGGAAATCATTCAATGAGTTATCTAGAATTGCAATCAATAAAGTGATGATAGCCGTGTGTTGATCTCAAACATACGAAATCGGATAAGCACTTGAACAAGAAGAAGAAGAAGATTCTTTCTTCTGTTAAAACATGCTGAAGTTGTGTCCAGTGTCGGACTGGCCCACCGGGCAACCGGGCAAATGCCCGGTAGGCCAATTCAGTTTGGAGGCCAAAATGTTCACACAATTTTTTAAATTTGTCCCTGTCGTCGTGTTGCAAATCCCTCTGGCCACCAGTTTTGTGCCGCCAAACGGTTCTGAGAAGTGGTGGCGTCGAACCTTGAGCCCACACCTGGAACGTGTATTGCGTTTCCTCCGAAACCAAGCAACATCAAGAATTTATGCTGTAATTATTGCCTGCCAGTCGATTTATTTTAATGTGTGCAATAATGCTATTACAAAACTTGTGTGTAAACCTGTAAGTATTACTTGTAATTTTTGTCAAAGGTACTTCATATTCTTAGTGATACATTATTAATCGTAGTATATAATTTGTGGCATCCTACGATCCTAAACTGAATATATATTGTGATTTCTTTACTGTGATTATGACAGCTATGAGGGTTTGATTTAGTTACGGCTACCTGCCTTATTTGAAGCTTTTCTTTGAGGAACTGTATTTGTGTATAAGCTATTTGAGTTTACGAATTCTCGTTTGAACACCTGGGTGCATTCACCGTTATTGGATAAAAATTCGTTGGCGCGCTGGGCATTTACCTCTTGTTTTGTTCTACCGACTAATTCTTTAAAGACCTGTACTCCTTCTTCGACTGAGTTGGCGGCCGGCAATTGCACCCAAGTGTATATAAGTACATTTTTTGAAAGATTGACCAACGAATTGCAGGGTCGATAAGTTTGTAAGCAAGCTAAGTCTGCTCTCCGGGTACTCTGTCAAATTACTGCAAGGCAAAGGTTTTAGTCGTTTGAAAATTGATGCGCCCAAATACTTGCAATGGTGAAAGTACAAAGGGTGATTGTCCGGGTTGTATAAATTGTCGTTTTAAAATTTTACACAAATATGTAGTTAGCATACATGTACTTACTGACATTATCATGCACCCCAATTAGTCTGTGAACCTGTCTTTTCTAAAGAGAAAATAATCACAAATAGGCTAAGAGTTTCTTTATGTCAAGAAAGGTTAGAATGTTTTCTAATTTTGAATGTGGAGAGTGTGATCTACTCCAAAGCTTGAATTTCGACGAAATAATTGACAAGTTCGCAAATAGACCAATCTCTTTAAAATAAAAATTAGTGATGTGATTCATATTGTTAAGTATAATTATTATAATGGAATAGAATGTAAAAGTTCCTATAAGGTTAAAGCTTGTGATCATAATTATCTATATTTTTTCGTTATAATTGTTCCAAATTCAAAGTTTATAGATGATAGATAAAAAATATTTTTTTGTTATTTGTTTGAATTTCAAAGTTTATAAAAATAGAATAATTACCTACCTCCTACCTATTTTATTTTTTTGTTACCTTGTTCCATGTTTAAATTTTAAAATTATTAGAATAAATATTTTTTACATTCTTCCATCGTTTTCTTTATAGTAGTTATTGATTTTGTTGTACTTCCACCTGCCATTACTGTACTGTGCCATTACTGGTAAGAGGGGTGCGTTTTCGGTCTTCGATCTCCCTACAATTATAAAAATTTCGCCTGCGGCAGGGCTTTGCCCCCCGGACTCCCCTTTAGCTGGGGTTGTACCCCCCCCCCCCCCCCCGTTCCTCTTATTTGTACATGTGGAGGCCACATTCATCCTTGCCCGGTAGGTCAAATTTTGCCAGTCCGATGCTGGTTGTGTCACATACAGTTAAAGCATGCACAGAAAGAACATGCTCACTACAATTGGGATGCGCAAATTGCAGGCTTTTAGAAGAAGATATTTTATTATTTTCTTTATTTTTGGCAGGTTTGAAAAAATATATATCTTTATCAGAAGAAACTAAAGCTGTAGTAAAGTAATAGGTCTATATTCTCTGATACTACGACTATGTTTTTATTTGATGCATCGAGAGTTGTTGTAACTATTAACCGATCAGCATCACTTTCAGCTCGAGAGCAGGTATATTATTTGCAGCTAAAGTTTCTTTTAAAAAATCAATAAAACGACATGAAAGACATTTGCCAGAATTTTTTCTTGATACAACTTTAAAAACCTGTCTCTTTCAAATCGAATATCTGGTGCAGTTTTCGTTTTTAGACGTCGGTCTCTTTCAGCAGATTTTATTCTATGTTTCTGATAATCGACAAAAACATTTGCTTTTTTCCATAATTACGTACAATAAAATTAATATATCTAAAATTGCACCATACTGTTGAACAAGTTGTCATTTGTTTTTATGTAATAACATTCCTCCGTCCGTCACAAACAGAAAAATCTATTAATTCATTAATATCTTTTGGAAATTCTACAAAGAGGTCGTAGAAAACACATTGTTAGGCGTTGAAATTTATACGTGTATGTATTCGTATGTTATATTTAAATCTATTTAATCTATTTAAATTTGAGTTAATTTAACAATTTAGAATTTTATTTGTATATAATGTTTATTAAATAATAATAATAATAATCGTACAGAATAAAAATTAACCTTTTAATGCTATATTTATAATTACTGAGTAATTCAGAAATAAAGCTATTTTGCCGCTTTAAAGACGCTATTTTTAATTTTTGATAATTTTTAACATACAATTTGAGATCAGCGACCCAAAAAACCCTATATAGATAAGAAATAAAGTTCGAATAAAAAAAATACGCTTTTTCGCCATCTTGGATCCGCCATTTTGTGTTTTAGTTGAGTTTTAATGTCAAATTCGTAATCAGCGACCCCAAAAACCCCTACACATCTAATAAAAATTTAAAAAAAAAATAAAAAATTAGACCCTTGACGCCATTTTGTAGACGCCGTTTTTGTTTTTAGACCAATTTTGAGGCCAGATTCGTAATCTGTGAACCCCAAAACCTTATGTTATCAAATGTCAGGCAATGGTTTAAATAAATAACGAAGTTATATTTTTTTTAATTAAGAATATATTAAAAAACACTTATTTGTTAATAACAATTGAAAAAATAAAAAGCACACCTTCTCACATATGGGGAACTTTTCTATAAACTTTTTCCGAAATAATAAAAAAAAATATTATGGGTTTTTCTCCTATTTGTTTACACTTGTCTCTTTTTTAAACTTTGACGTTTTTATACTATTGGAGAAATTACTTTCTAAATATTCGTATTGTGAACGATTAACCTGGGTTTTTCCAATAAAAATACGAACTCAAGTAAATGAACAGGGGAAACCAAATATTTTGGAAATTGATAGTGAATCTAGTTTTCCCATATTTCGCCGTTAAAATACAAATACCTACGAAACAAATAGATATTAACATATGTATCGTTGGCAACGCGTGCCGTATTATTAAAGAACGTTCAAAGCATTGAAAGTTACATTTATAAATGGCTTAGCGTCGTAATCTTTGTTATTGGTTTATATATGTTCACTGCCTAACTGATAACACAAAGTGCAACTAAACAAAAGATAACACACCGTGGCCAAAGAAAGGAAGTTGAGATATTTCGCGCTAAAACGGCGGCGGCGCCACGATATTGTGAATCAGTTGCTAGATGCGGGGGCCGCGGGTAGCAAGGAGATGCAGTACAGATTTTAACGTTGTGTTGCATATCTTTATACTTCTTTAATCAATGATACTAATTAATAAAATAAAATGCCCAACCAACCTACATACACAAGAAGAGATTGATTCTTATGTAGACCAGTTCCAGAATGCAATAAAGGAAGTATAATCAAAGCAACTACAATACAACTGTTACAACATGTTAACAACTGATATGAATGAGTTTTCTTAAATGCTAATTTGATCTTTGGTGTAGATACTTATAATAAAGAGTCATCACTGTAAGTTATGGTATGCTTAACTTGAAAGTATTATGTAATAGAAAATTATACAATTTAAAATGCAGGCATTATATCTAATAATGGATGCTAACATCTATATTAGCAGCTGGATATCTATACTTTGCTCATACACTTTAGTCAATGAGAAACCAAACAAATTCATTAAAAATCAAGTGCTAGGTGCTAGAATTCATATATACTTTATATGGTTTTTTAGAAATAATACTTTATTTGAAAATCAAGAATATAATTTTTATAAAAGTGGTTAAAAGAACTTAATTTTTACAGATTGTAGATACGGAAACAGCATATACATATAGATGGTTAATAATACCACATTTATTTGAAAAAATGCTAATATTACTGAAAGTTAGTATTTTAAAAATATCTTTTACAATTCATAAGTACAAATCTGAGAATAATTAGCCAATACATTTCCTACAAAGGTCACTTCATTAATGTACACATTTCTAACATTATTAAATACTAATTACATTATGACTTTCAATTATTATAGTACAGTATACACACACAGATATCACTCATAGTCTATACATTCAAACACAAACTATAAGTACGCATCAGTTTATAGAGACTATAAACAAAAACGTATGCTCTAATTGTAACAACAGAAAAAGCAGCATTTTATGTATGAACTTTGATATTCTAATTTAAGTGAGCTGTAGCCCTATAGATCGATATGAATACAAGTATAAATTAAAAAATAATAGAGTAAAATTTTAAATACACCTGTTTGTTGTTTCTGATTTATTACACAATTTTGACTAGTAGTAATATTTATTTGCCAGTGTACTTTGGTGCCTACAATTTAACAGACAATACCGTAGATAGAATTCTGCTATACTCAAGCTGTTTTGCAATAGATATGTCAAATTATATGCAAACGTGGTCTATTTAATGTATTTAACAGGTCCAATCCATATAAACAATAACAACTATCTACAATTCTAATTCCACTACACTATTTAAGATACATCTATACAGTATTTCATTATGCATCTTGACAAGATACAACAATAACAAAACATATATTACAATAATTCTTACATAGATTATAATATTTATTATTATACCATGGTAGACCACTATTTTCATATATCGTTTTTGGCAGTATTAGATAAGTTTTCTGTGAAAAATAGTAATAATAATTTTATACAATGTTACAAACAAATTGCATACAGTTTTTCATTCACACATTTGCATGCAACTTTACCAAAAGCAAATAATATACCTACTTACAAATTTTATAGATAATTAAAAATTATTGATAAATAAACACCTTAATATTACTTCAAGCAACATCAATTGAAAGTGTGCCATTTAAGGAAGACCTAGTTTGCAAACTGATTAAAATTAAATAAATAGGTTACTATTTTTTACTGCAATCGTTACCAAATTGCAAAACTTTACTCAATTATGTTCTCATTTGTACCTATAATATACTCATATTAACAGACTTACTACAAATATAAATTATTTTTATACACACCTACATACATTTGACTCACACATACATTCTTCCTATTTTTCAGTTATTACTTACGAAGAAAATTTCAATATTATTACAATTTCTTGATTACCATATTACTTCAACTTTCAAATAAACTGTAATTTTAAATAGATATTTAAACAGATAGTTAATTCATACTTTACCGTTTAAATATGAAAATAGAACAGTTTTAAAATATAAGACCCTTTTGTGTATATAAATACTTTTATACCCAATATATGACTGCTGTCTCACACTATTTCATGCGATTTAAAACAAGATCTGCTACAATGATGAGAGCCTTCTGATAAGGACTTTCTGCTAACAAATTAGCAATACGAACAGCTTCTTGGCAATGCTGCTTGGCCAGAAACTGTGTTTGTTCAAGACCATGAGATTTATGCACCAATTCAAATGCTCTTTCTACATCACCAGGTTCTTGAAATCTTCTCATAATCATCGGGTTTAGTTCAGGATACTGAAAAACAATATTTAATTTTTTTGGTATAGCTGCATAGACAATACAATTACCTTCTCACAAGCAAAGAGAACAGGTGCTGTTGCAAGGCCTAATTTTAAATCTGCAGCTGTTGGTTTACCCATTGCATCTGATGAAGACACAAAATCTAAAAGGTCATCAACAAGTTGAAAAGCTAAACCGACATTGCGACCATACTGGAAAGCCAACTCAGGTAACTGATCGTCAGCACCTGCACCTGCTAGCATAGCAACCTGCAAAAATATATAGTTAATTTCATTATCTATATCTTGTAGCAGTAGATTTTTAAAACACACTTCACCCATCCATAAATATGGTTGTTGTGTATGGCAAGAAATAGTATATTAAGTATGGAGAACAATACGAGATTTTTACTGTTCGAAGACAATTGTTGTCTGAGAACGGTAACCCTTAATGTTCAACATGCTTATAACATTCTTTGCACGATCGGAATTAAAATTGTACAAAAAAATATAAATTATTTACTGAGAAATTAAAACGAGCGAAATACATCGAAATGATCGAAGTATTATGGCATCATTAGGTAACCAATGTAAGACTAATTTTGATTGTTTTTTAAAAAGGTCATAGTTATAGCAACTGGTAAATTCCACTTATTGTCATGGAAACACCCATAGTAAATAGTCAGAAATGACCTATCTTGAAAAATAATCCTTATTTTGCGTTACTTTTATGACTAGGCATCAAGTGGTTACTTTTAAGCTGGCGGAGTAAAAGTACTCCAAAACTTGAGTAGCTTTTGAATACTTTTGACAGTGGCCTTACTATATTATTTACACCTGTCAAATAATAAGTGTATATTATATCCAACTTTGAACACCTAAAGCGGCTCATATTACACTAGTGGAATATGAAATTTTGTATTCCACAGGGCTTTTTTTCTATTAGTAGGCTACATTGTCAATAAATGACATAAACGTCAAATTAATAAGGGTGTAATTTGTTCTATTGAAATGTGTAAATGTGTTCAAGTATTGTGAATACTCTATACTAAATTTCAAATAAGCATGCAGTAGTTGGAACTAAGTAGTAATCATAACTATTGCCATGATTGGTCGAAACGAAGTCGTTATTACTAAAAATCAAATATTTTTTCAAAATTGTCAATTTGACATTCGGTATGAATCCTAACAATATAAACGGAAAACTGATAAATAGTGAATAAAAGAAGTTGGCCTACAACGTTTATTGGAATTATATTGGACGAAACTATTGGAAAACACGAGCAGTCATACAAACATATTTTCCTAGTGTAAAATTGAGTTTGCATTCAGAACGCCATCTACTACATTCTTATTTAAAATTTAGTATAAGTTCAGAATAATGGAGAAATAAGTAGTAACATTTTAGTCGCGTCAATGAATACATAAAACAGGCAATCTTCTGAAGTCCTCAGGAACAGCTCTGATTTTGATGATTTTTTTTAATTTTGTTTTTTTTATATTATTTGAAATCAGAAACCTTTTGGAGCGGGGACGAAATTATTTATAGTGTTTAAACAATATGTATGATAATTATGTAGAAAAAAATTTTTTTTTATACCATATCCATTGAAAATGAGGAAAAAAGAGATATTTATGATATGTTTTCATATTACTATTGAAAACAATTGTTATACAGTGTGTCTCAAAAAGTTTTATACAAACGGAGAAAAAGTTTATCTTACATTTCACAAAAAAAAATCTTGATAAAAAGCTCTGCATGACTTGTAGATCCATAATCAAGTACAAAATTTTTAAAATATTGGATGATATACAGGGAAAATCAAAATTATGATTTGGAATGAGAGTAAAATACGTTCAAACTGTAGTGGAGAGCAAAATGTTCATTGAAATTGTTATTAAGTAGCAAAAAATTATTAGATTAGTGATTTTCCCAGATAAAAATTCTAAGATTATTTCAATAAATACGTCAGCAATTGTTAGATTAATGCGCAGTACGAAACATCGTAAGATCCCCTTCATAATAAGCGCCTGATTTTGTGTTACTCGTCCTTATTAAACACATTCTGGATAGAGTGCTTTGGAATATCTAATAACTGTCAACAAATGTCAAATGTACTTAACCCTCGCCCAGCGGAAATAATTTCAGTTACGCGGAGTGCGGAAATGGGTCTCTGGTGACCCGCCTCAAATTCAATTTTTTAAAATTAGTTTTAAAGCCCTATAATGTCTTTTTCTAATACATACTTGCACATGATAATATAAGCATGCAACTTTTATTTTTATTGACCTGCAGACTAAAAAATTCTTCATATTCTGCGTCACTTTTATCGCTGCCACTGTCCTCATCAGACAAAAAATGAAAGTCGTTTTCGTCATCATCACGGTTAACTATTGTTGTTCCGTATAGGGAATTTTATTAGGATCCATTTTTTTTTGCCTATTATTTTACACAGTGTTATTATAAACCAGAAAACAAAAAAAAAAACAATGGAGCGCGAAACGCGGAAACCGGGTCTCAAGTGACCCCTAGCGGATTATCTCAGGTATACCAAAACATTTCTCCACAAAATTTATTCTACATCATCTCCATAACAGCTTCGAGGAATACGCAAACACCCAAAGCAGTATATTGGAAAACGGTAAAATTATTTTAAAAAACAGAGTCCGGGTCACTTGAGACCCGGTTTCCGCAGTCTGAGGGTTAATAACAATTTCAATGAACATTTTGCTTTCCACTACAGTTACAACGTATTTTACTCTCATTCCAAATCATAATTTTGATTTTCCCTGTATATCATCCAATATTTTAAAAATTTTGTACTTGATTATGGATCTACAAGTCATGCAGAGCTTTTTATCAAGATTTTTTTTTGTGAAATGTAAGATAAACTTTTTCTCCGTTTGTATAAAACTTTTTGAGACACACTGTATAACAATTGTTTTCAATAGTAATATGAAAACATATCATAAATATCTCTTTTTTCATTTTCAATGGATATGGTATAAAAGAAATTTTTTTTCTACATAATTATCATACATATTGTTTAAACAATATAAATAATTTCGTCCCCGCTCCAAAAGGTTTCTGATTTCAAATAATATAAAAAAAAAAAATTAAAAAAAATCATCAAAATCGGAGCTGTTTCTGAGGACTTCCGAGAAAAAGGCTTTATTGACACGACTATTTCTAGGAACAGCAAATCAGGAAAGATATGCGGGACATTGTTTGCCACACTGTTTGCTGAAGGAGCAGTGACCGTGGCAGCTTTAAAGTACCATGGAGAATGGAAATAACGGAATAACTGCTGATTCAAGGAGAAATAAAATGGATACCGCTAGAAAGATTTTTAAACAGATCAACCCAAAACCTGTTAATAATTTGTGTGCTTCTAATTTCGATATTGCTAATAATCTTATAAATTTCACAAATTGCAATGATATTGCAATAATTACTTTTGTAAGTACAGTAGAATCCCAATTATCCGAGCAATAATATGGACCAGCTCCTGCTCAGATAAGAAAAAACTCGGATAATACGGAGACTGTTGGAAGAAAAACTGTTACACAAAAATTCAACTTTATTGACACAACCAAGTTTGTTAATTTGATAAATAGGATGTTATGTTACATTATTTGGCATTATTACATCTTCTTGCAGCAATATTTCGCCACCGTTTAATGAGCAATACATCAGGGGGAGTTTTTTTGACTAGAGTAACCACGACTTTCTTCAACTTTTTTGAAGCTAAATACTGTAGCTACTGTCAGAAAAATTTTACAAGACGAATTGAACATGAAGACAATCTGTGCAAAGTTGGTCCCAAAAAATTTGACCCCTGACCAAAAACTCGTCCGTCTACAGATCTGCTCAGATTTTCTTGAGAGGTTAGATGAAGAACCTGAATTGATGGAAAACATCATCACTTGCGATGAAACCTGGATATCCCAATATGATGTTGAAACTAAGCGACAATCCATGCACTGGAAAACTCCTGCATCACCAAGAATGAAAAAAGCAAGGATGTCAAAATCAAAATTTAAAGCCATGCTAATCGATTTTTTCGAAATCAACGGCATCGTGATGACTGAATGGGTTCCAGAGGGTCAAACTGTGAACCAAACTTACTATTTGAAAGTTTTGGCAACAATGCGAGAACGAGTTCGTAAGAAACAGCCGGAGTTGTGGAAAAAAAAACAAGTTGCGGATTTTGCAACAGGACAATGCACCTGCCCATAACGCGCTGTCTGTGAAGCGTTATTTAACCGCTAGAGGCACTCCAGTGCTCGAACACGCGCCGTACTCGCCTGATTTAGCACCCTGTGACTTTTTTCTGTTTCTGAAGATCAAGTCTGCCTCAAAAAGAACCCGGTTCGAGTCGATGGAAGAGGTGAAGCAAAAATCGGCAGAGCTCCTAAATGCTCTTACAAAAGAAGACTTCCAGCATTGCTTTGACCAATGGAAAAAACGAATGGAACGGTGTGTGGCGAGGGGAGGAGAGTACATTGAAGGGGAGCATTCGATTATAGAATAATTTTTCAAATATAACTCTTTTTCATAAGCAATCTCGTTATTTAATAGCCAGACCTCGTATATTATGAAGTTGATTAAAAAAAGCAGTTAGATATCTGCCGCTGGGCTCCATAGATCAGTGGTTAAGCATTCTGGCTACTGAACTAAGAGTCGAGAGTTCAATCCCAGATCCTGGTGAGGTTTAATTTTTTTTTTAATGTGGATGAAAACCTCTACGGAATGCCATCATTAGGAAGTGATGTAAAGCCGTGGGTCCCATGTTACTATGATGTGTAGCATGTAAACGATTCCTTGCTAGGGTTGGAACTCCTTAGTCTTAGCAAAATTCTAAGTAGAACTGCGATACCTGGTACTCTGCATGCCTAGACCTTGTCTTGCCTTTGCTTTTGTTTTACTCTTTCCTATCATTTATTAAGCTCCTCCACTCTTTTACTTTCATTATACCTGGTGGATAAAAAAACAACCTCTGTTTGAGGCCCAATAACTCATGTTGTAGTAGAGATACAGGTTTGAGATTTTCAGAGTTAGTAAAGGAAGAACGAAAAATTATGTGGCATGCTGGTACGTAACATTAAAATCATTTATTTCCAAAAATAACAAAACCATAACTTTTTAAAAATTACGTTGAAAAAATGGTTTTACTAGCGTACTTATTTAACTAGTTAAAATCTAGGTATAGAAACTACTTCAAATTATTAAAAATATACTGTATTGTCCCTCCATTTTGCATATGCACTGCTCTTAACCTTTTCTTCTCCTTCTTCTTCTTCTTTCTTTCATATATGGATGATCCATATTGGTAGGAAACCTTTTCTTAAATTTCAAAATTGATTTTCTAATTAAATCTAACCATATTTCAGAGCAAGATTCTTCTATCTTTTCACACAATTCATCCAGTATTTCAAACGGTGTTCTACACCGAAAATAAACCAGTTCTTGAAGGGCGTCCCAGCTACAGTAATACATCAGGTGAATTTGGTGGCCATTCATCAGCTACTAGATTTAGTGTGTTCAACACCAAACATAAGATTCCGTGTAAAAAGCATTTTCGAAAAGCAATTTTTTAAGTTTCCTGTTCCGGTATTTTTCAACAAACTTGTGTGAGACTTGGCATCCATATTTTACAATGTTTCTTCGACAATTATCCTGAGATTCACTTCATTAGCTGATTTAGTAGAGAACCTGTACGGTGCACAACTTGGAGACTTTTTTATCCACCCGGTATTTAAGTCTTTCTCAACTTGGTCCTTCCATTTTACTTTTGGTCTGCCACTTTTTCTTCTTTCCACTGAATTCCATTCTGTTACGGTTCTTATTAGGTTATCTTTGTCTCTTCTAAATACGTATCCATACCATGCAATCCTCTGTGCTTTGATGTATCTTACTACATTTTCTTGTTTCAAAATTGAGTCATAATTCATGAGGGTTCTCTAATCATTTTCGTTCACTTTTTATTGTCATTGTGTAGATTCTTAGTTTGGCGTTTTGGCTCAAATTTTTGTCTTTAAAAAGTTGTTTGTTAGTGTAAAATGCTCTGTATCCTGACCGAATTCTATCCTTAATATGGTTTCTTTCATTTGTGCTGTTTATTAACAGCCCTAAGTATTTAAAAGATTTATCTTCTCCAAATTGTACTGCTTGATTTTCATTTGAGTGTTTGTTGTTTTTTTGTCTTCTGCTGCAGAGTTCATAGTAAATATACATTTAGAAAAATATGTTTACATGTAATCAATTTGCTTTAAAAAATTCTTACTTTTTGTATATGCAACCTCTGCTTGTCAAATATTTCTTATTCCTTTTGACGCCAGAGGTTTCAATTTAAGTTGTACGAAAGTAGGGGAGTATTAAAGAATATCTGTTTGGGTGTAACTACCGTACTCGAGAAACAGAAGATGAAATTGGTAATTACGTGTGTACACCGAAATTATCCTCAGATGCTGATATTTTGAAATGATGGCAAGAAAGCGAAAAAACATCCTCATTTACCATATCAAAATATTATTTTACTATTTCAGCATCATCATCTCAAGCTGTTTACACGTGTAAACGTTTATTGTTAAACCATACAACGTTAAACAAAGTAACCGCTTTTTTCATCATAATTGGGCATTTTGTTTATCCAGCTAACGAAATCGGATAAGCTTTGTAATCAGGTTTTAGATAGGTATCTTCTGTTTGTAAAATACATATTAAAGAAACTAATAAATCAGTAAAGCAATAAACAATTTTAATAAATTAGTAATAAAGACATGGAGGAAAATCAAGATAAATTAATAAGCAAAATGGTTTAAAAAAGTTGTTCAAAACTTTGATCGTTCACTACCAAACAAGTTTGTGCTCGCCTTAATATGTCTATTTGAACTCTATGGAGCATACCAACATTAACAGTTTGAGCGGCACCTTGAATACGAAGAATGAGATCTTACATGTTATGGACCGGTGTTTGATAAACGCTTGCTTTAACGTGTCCCCAAAAGAAAAAATCTAGCGGCTTCAAATCAGGGGATCCCAGTGGCCACCAACAGGGCCATTTCGTCCAATCCATTGCTGATTAAATTCTCCATCCAACCACTCTCTAATTGGAGCAGCAAAATGAGCTGGTGCTCCATCCACTTGTAACCACAAATTTAAAAAATTGTCACCATTGAGTGGAGGAGGTAAAATGGCTGGTCCCAGTAAGTGGGTACCAAGTATTCCAACCCACACATTCACGCTAAACCTTTGCTGATGGTGGTTTACAACTGCTGCATGGAGGTGTTCAAAGGCATAAACATGAGAATTGCGAGAATTAAGGAAACCATCCCTACTAAAATTTGCCTCATCCGTCCATAAAAATGCGAGAAATAAAATTTGGGTCTTCAGGTAAGAGCATCTGAACTTCTGTGTAGTGATAGGCGTGTAATCTTTCGTCAGAAATTACTCGATGTACGAAACTTTGCGACAACCCCAGTTCTTGCGCGATGCTTCTTGTACTTCTGGGAGGATCTTTTGTTACTAGCGTTTAAAACAGCTTCTTCCACGTTTGGATTTCGCACATTTCGTGGTCGGCCTCGATCTGCATTTGGTAATAATGCCAATTGCCCAGTGTCTCTACTCCTTTGCACAAGACGGTTTATTACGTTTGGGTCAGAATGTCTTCTGTTCAGAAATCTTTCTGCATAAACACGAAAAGCCTCAGCGACTTGATTGTGGCACTCCCCCACAACCAGGATCATATTCGTTATTAGAATACATTTTTGAAATGTCAAGTAACTGACAAATCTAAACATACTTAAACAAAATACAAGAAAACTAGCTAGCTCAAGCATTGTTGCTAGTTCCATTTTAAAATTATAGGCATCAAAAAATGATATTTTGAAAACTAACATTTTAGGTAAGTTTGATGAAAATGTCAGTTTTTTGAATTGAGATGTTTACATTACTTTGCTTCCCGATATTTAAGCATACAGCATATTCTCCTTATCATGGTATGGCTTCTATGTATGTGTTTGGGTGTGGTCTTGTTATTCTTCCAGTCTTCGGAATGCTGTTAATTAAATTCCAATGGTGAATGATTACCACACTCGATACTAATTTGGTGGATTATGTTACTGAAGCTTTATATGATTATAGTTAACTTCAAACTTGTTCTTTTCTTCATTTTCATCATATTCTAATAAAAAAAAATCTAAAAATATTACTATTTTCGACAATGAAAATTTAATTTCAGCAACAAATAAATCTCAAACATTTTAAATATCGTGTGATTTTCAAATCACTTATTGCCTGGAGCATAAATTAGTGGGTAATTTGAGGTTAGACCTAGATTTTCCCCTTTGAAGTACTCTCTCTCTCTCCACTGGCGCTACGGTCCATGCAGGTCCTTGGCCTTCTCTATGACTCTCTTCCATTCCTCTCTATCCTGCGCTTTCATCCTCCATCTTCTCACTCCCATCTCTTTAAGGTCTTCTTCCACATCATCTCCCCATCTTTTCCTAGGTCTTCCTCTCTTTCCCTCTGGCTTTTTAATGTATGCAACCATAGGGCCCCTGTTTTCTTGCATCCTGATCATATGTCCCAGCCATTTTAGGCGCTGGGTCTTTACTGTGGAGACTATGTCCGGGTCTTCGTATAACTCTTTTATTTCGAAGCTGTTGAGGTTCCTCTCATCTTCTTTCTTCAGCACCCATGTTTCACTTGAGTATGTTACTACTGGCTTTATTATTGTCTTATATATTCTTTTTTTGGCTTTCTTGAGATGTTTTTTGATTGAAATACCTTTTTTAGCGCGTAGTAGCTCCTATTTCCTGCTGCAAGCCTTGTTTTTATTTCATCACTTATTTAATTTTCACTCGTTAATGTGCTTCCTAGATATTTGAATTTTTGGTTGAAGTACATCCAATGCTAAAAATTGAGTGTACCTAGACACTGTGTATATTATACGACCACAGAAAAAAATTATAACTTTATCAAAGAGATATATACCTACCTCTTATTCAATTATTTCTGTTCATAATTTACGGTCAATATTGTAGTAATAGAGGAAAGTGTAACATAAAATCATATAATGTTAATCAAACCACCTGTCAGATGGTTTACCACATTATTAGTTCAAAAAACAAAATAAGATCAATCTACAGAATTTGTAAATATATCAAGTAAATCCATGGTAGGGCACGAGGAGTAAGCATTGGATTTCTTCAGTATAAGGCAAAGATCACAATCGTTCTAAAAACGTCTTGTTTGTTTGTATATTACAATTGTAATTTAATCTATAAATAATATGTTATTTTTGTATTAAGTGCGTGATTAAATGATTTTAGAGCGTAAGGCGATAGTCAAGTAAAAAAAGGAATTCGGCTATCTCTCGTATGATATCCTTCCATCCTGAACACAGTCTGCCCATAGATCTTTTCCTTCGCTTTTCATCTCAAATACTTTTTTTGCACATTTGTTGTAATTTATTCGAACTAGGTGGCCATAGCATTATGTTGTTTATACCCTATTTCTTCTAGTCATAATGACCTTTCTACTTCTAATTCTTCCTGCTAATCGTTGTAGATATTTCATTTCCGCTTTAGATCTGTGTTTGTTAAGCATTGCTCAAGTCTCTACAGCATATAACTGAGTAGTTGTATACCAGGTATAGTAGACTAATAACATTTTAAGAAGGTCACATGCACCAATCACAAATTATAACAGTATTCTTACACTGAAAAAAAAGCACTGTACATTTCTTGCTGCTACGTCATTGTTTATCATTTTGACAAATGTGCAATTTTACGTATAACTTGAGTTTCCCTATAATTAATTCGTTTAATTCTCCAACCAAAGATCGTTAGTTACAAAACTCTTGTCTAGCAAGATTTAATTTCTTTTTATTACATTGATTGCAAGAAGGCAATTAAACTCGACCACATTCTTCTTCTTCATCAATTTGTTCTCGTGTAATTTCTAAGCAACCAATGTTCATAAAATTAAAATCTCTCCGACAAGAGTTAATCATTCATGATCTTACTATTAAGAAGCAGCCACCCACATGCCTTGAACTTACCAGCTACAAATTGTTTTTATTTAAAATATTCTTTTTTTTAATGGAGTAATTTGTATTCATTCTACAAATTAACTCTGACAATTCAGAATCAATAGTCCACTTTCAAAAATATCATATTTCTGTCCTCTATCCTGGATTGGAAATGATCACCCTGGTGATGGTTGTATAAAGGTGCATTTTCCTTCTTCATCAGAATATTATTCTGGTAGTATACTTTGTTTCCTTTCCTTGTTCTATTAGGTATCTTTCTTGACCTATTGGTCGGTCACTACTAATTTCAGTACCCAGATATTCATATACACGTAGTCCTCTGAAACTTTGAATATGGGCATTTGAATGCATTACTTGGCGCTTAGTTACCAAGCTCATTTTTTGGATAGCTGAACCAAATATTTTAATTCACTAAGCAACGGAAAATAATTAGTAATTTCTAGCTTTTACTGATTTTGTAATAAAATACGGAATCAAAGTGAAAAATAGTTCCACGATATTTTAATATTACAAATTATACTTAAATTCTAACAAACACAATATTAACCTAACAAATAACAAATAGCTAAGTTCATCTTATAAAATGTTCAAAAACATCTCTTTGTTGAGCCAAACAATATCGCAGGAGTGATATTTTGAGAGGCTTCAAGAAATTTTATTCTAAACTCATCCATGTTGTTGGCTCTTTGATGCTGATGGGTATAAATGGTGTGCTTTATGTGGCCCCAAAGAAAAAAACCATTTGGGGACAAATCAGGAGATCTTGGTGGCCATTTTATGGTGCTAATAATGCGACGAGGAAATATTTGATTTAAATATTCCCCAGCCGCATTATGAGCAGGACATCCGTCATGCTGATACCAGATGTGGGCCATATCAATATTCTGTAAGCCTTGAACTGCTGGTATCACTTGGTTCTCAAGCAATTCGAAATACTTTTGGCCATTGAGATTCTCGTCAATAAAAAAAGGTCCTATAATAGTGTCGACTAGAATACTGGCCCAAACGTTAAGTTTTTGGGGGTATTGAGTTCTTAAAGTTTTTCTTCGGTGCTTGTTTTCTTTGGACTACCGAACAATTATGAAGACCGTGTAACGGGATAGTTGATACATCATTAAACAGAATATTTCTAAGAAATTCGTAATTGTTGTTTACTCTATCCATCACATCTTCACAAAATTCCATTCGACGACCATGGTCAACCGCAAAAACCTCTTGTGTCGGATTAACTTTGAAAGACTTGAAACCATTCCTTTCTGATTTTCTGCAAAGGTTCCTATTGATAAAGTGTCATTTTCTGTTATCATATTGCGAACCATTATTTCCCGCATTTCAGCTTCTTCACTTCGAAGCCTCCGTTCCTTTGAAAACTTATATAATGGATTTACAGAACCAGTTTCCTCAAACAAATGTATTACATGGAAGACCAAACTGGTGTTTACTGTCACATCGTATGCCAAAACATACAAATTATTTGCGATTTCATTCACGGAATGATCTTAAAATTTAACAATTGAAGTTTTCAGTTCTGGTATTAACATTTTGAAAATAAAAATTAACTGCACGTATGCGTATCAAATTTGAAGCTATTATCCATTTCCTTCACATCTGCACTGTCAGTGCTAAATTTTTTAAAAATGTCCTGACTATACTTAATACAAAATTTCTGGGGACAACGTGTATGTCAAGATTTTCTACTATTTTCAAGTTATATGTATTTTTCCCTTTCTTTTACTGCCGCTTCTTGTAATATGCATACACATTAATATTGCCTTGTAGCTGTTGTATGTTTCTTCGTAATAATGTCGATGCGGTATGGTTTATAAATAAGAATGAGCTTAGACTGTCCTTGTTTAATTCCGCTTACCATGTGAAATCCCGCCAAATTTGTTCAGTTAGTCGAAGTTTTCCTATTACTGTTTTATTTATTCTAATAATTTTCTCATATGAAAAAAATGTGCCAGTGTTTGTTACCCAATATTGTTTTAAAATGTGATATTTGTATTTTCTCTATTATCATTTGTAGTTTTCTGTCTTTCTCAATTGTGATTTTCAAATAATGTAAGATCTTCCAGATCTTGGCCGTTTTCACCCTGTCAGTATGATCAAATAAATACTTCCTTCTATCCACGCTACACTTATGAAGACTAACCACAATGATCCAGTTTTCTTCATTGCTACAATTCATTGTTGTAATTTTCTTTATTGAAATGTTGATGCACAGTTAAAACACAAATATCAACGATTGACTAACGTATATCTTCGAATTTATGTGCTAATTCTTTCATTCATAGTGAAAGCGTTGTATGTTGTGACAGTATTTATGAAAGTATTAGTTATTATTGCGAGAGCACTCAAATATTTTTTAAAACTTACCGCTTTCAATGTATTGGCTATAAGTGAAGCCGTCTTTCTGTATGTTTTAGTTAAATAATGAGCAAATCGTTCGTTTTCTGTTTCCTTTGATCCTAGCTGCATAAATTCTCCTTGAACTAGATCAGTTACTACCTGAAAATTACATTACATTAGAAAAACATTTACCAAATTTACAAAAAGTATTTGAAAGATAATTTCCATTAAAAAATTAGAGATAATTTTATAAAAAAGATAAATTATATGAACAACAAGAAATATGTAATAAATACTCTTATAGAAACATGTAGTATGTAAGAACCATATTAGAGCATCAAATTCACATAAATTTATATAATATGCAAGAAATTGTATTGATCAGAGCACAATAGCACATTTTCATGGGAGTTTGTGGAGATAAATGAGCTAGTTTTCAGATGTGAGAGACACACGTAATTCTATAGTTCCGTAACATTTTCTTCCTGATCTGAAAACCATGGATTGTATTCTCACCTCATGAATAAAGCTGTATCACCTTTAAGTCCTATGGCAACGGGAAGTGTTTGTTAAGAGATGATAGAGTTATTATTAAATTTAAACAAAAGGTAAGAATAGAAACCACTTACAGCTCTTCATTTGACACAAAACATTTATCATTATAGATTTAATATATTTTGAGGACAAACGATGAGAAGGTTTAAAATTAGAAGACTACTGTAGAAGTTCAACAATGACAAGACTTGGTGAATTTTCTAAACAACAATTTTGATTTGTGAGTTGGAGCATTGTCTAGTAGAAACCGTTTTAACATTTCACCCTGTCTTTATTCCAACACTGTGTTCCATAATTTTGACAGCAATGCATACAATCTGCAACTCTTCTTTTATGCTCAAATTATAAGTATATGCATCAATGCATCCTTATCATCACATTAGCATCAATCTTTTTATTTTCATATTTTTGAGGAAGGTGCCTAATCACTGCAAAATATTTGGCTTCTTAATTTTTTCTATTCTTTTTTAATATAGTTTTAAAAATTACAAACACATTACATTTGAACATTTGCACTTACATGTGACCTATACTCTATTGTCATGATGTTTTTTCTTACATTAAAGATCGAATGTTAACTAATTGATGTCGATACCAGCGTACATAAATCAAACCAGTAAAGACACTCACTGTTCCTTTGATGTCAAAATTCAGATTTGGATGACCTTGAACAGCTCTTTGGGGGGGGGGGGGTACTTTCCGATAGTACTAACAGATGGCGCCCCTACTTGATCACATCATGATTGGTAGCAGAGCCAGTAACTGGCTCTGATTGGTAGAACTTTGTGCTGCCATCTGATAGTCAAGCTTAGAAATACCCCCCAAAGGCATTGTCCCAGGCACTCTAGACAGGTTTCAACATTTGGCATGAGTGTCTCTACTTGTTTGATGTATGTACGCTGTCGATACCCCTCGATATATTATTATATTTTGTTTTGGTGTCATTTATTTTCAGACATTTGCTGTTATGTGCTACTTCTTCAAATTTATTATATACAGCTATAAGATCATATTTTGTTATAGTGAAGTTAGATATTTATGGTGAAATGCAGTTGCTGATGTACATATCTGCTTTTCCCGTAATCCCATTTTTAATTGAATAGAGGTGGTGAAAATGAGTTATGATATTTTTACTTCGACAGGAAGTGTACGAAGTATTGAAATTCCCTCATATCGAAAACCACTCTGAGTCAAATATCTCTAAAATTCGAGCCAACCGACTAATGAACCCACTATATCAAATCTCCGTCTCGGCGGTGCGGATCTTTTGGTGAAGATCCCAGCCCACTAGATCAATCCCCCGTATTGGGGGGTGCCTAAACGTGCTGTGCGGGGGATGTATGTTCGTATGTGTACACGATTCCGGTCGCCAGGAACCTTCCTGAAGTCTTGGATGGTTTTCATACGATAGGTCCACCGAAAATGAAGGCAACATCAACTTTTGAGCTATGGTCGTCAGCAAAAAAAATTATTTTTGTTTTTTTTTTTT
Organism: Agriotes lineatus; assembly: GCA_940337035.1. NCBI lineage: Eukaryota > Metazoa > Arthropoda > Insecta > Coleoptera > Elateridae > Agriotes > Agriotes lineatus. The sequence goes on from CALNHX010009320.1 coordinate 40,401, forward strand.
TTTTTTGATAAATAACTGGTTTATAGCATTTCATCGTATTAGCGAAACGGAGTTATGCTGAGTATCGAAGTATTCTTGGAAAGCACGGAAGGGCGCTTTTCTTGGGTGGGGGGTACCGTATATTTTAAATTTGTAAAACAGCCCAAGTAGAATGTCTTCTTTCTGCGACCACCTTGGTACTAGCTCAAGCTTTGCTGTCAGCTATGCTGACGTGCTTACATAAGGGTAGTCATACGCAAGATTTTTATGTTAATTAAGGTGTTATCCCAATTTCGGTTAGTAGCAGATATGCAAATTGCTTCCCCATCATATTTTAAGTAACTGAGAATCGCATTCTCTCGTTTGTATATATTCCGACGACCTTCAAGCCCTCTAAATGGATTTTCTTGGCTATTCGTGATCCCAATTCTCTTCAGACCCTGTGCGTGCAAGCGTTGGTTAAGACATTTGATTGTCATCAAGCCGTATTCCCTGCAGAACCAGTCGCCATTGAACGCCCTCCAAAGAGGCAAATTTCCCGTTTTCAGATGCTAGGTAGGCACACAAGCAGATAACGAACGCCTCAGTCGAGGCTGTTCACCAGATTAGAATATGTACTTGATTCACAAGTAGTAACAGTGCGTAGTTAGAAAGTGTTCCATCAGATTAGAATAGTATGAAACAAACTTTTAAGCTGAACGGCAACAATCAATGAATTTGTGTCATTACGAACGTATCAAATAGAATTCAAGTCAGATGTTTAATACTCATCAAGTTTTGCGCTATAACGCCTTAATATAGCTGAATTAAGCTCCTTCCGGGCTGTAACTTATTGAATAATTAAGCTGACCCTTTTCTGAGTTGAACGATATATAGTGACGTCGCCTAGGGTGCTGTTAATTTTGAATTTTCATGTGTAAGAGCGCTGATTTCAATGTAATCTTAAATAATTTTACTGGTGTGCTTTGTTGTATTTTTGTCTTAAGCAACTTGAAGGAAGAGTTCTAAAGAAAGCAGATCCAGAATTGACAGGTATTTCACGTGAAGTGCTAAAAGTACGCCCTTATCTGTAGGATCTGCTAAATTCTCAACTCCCAATAAGGCTTGTTGTTTCACACTTCGTGATTTGAGTGAATCGACATTTGAATAATTCGCAAGTACAAATCAACGTGGTGCCCTGGTATCTAAATTAGCATTCTTGAGCTAGTTCCCATATCCTTCTTTTCGTCGAATCGACACTATTGCAAGCAATCAGGAGCAATTTATTGTTATAGGGTTGCTTGATTTCATGGGTTAATGATTTCTTAGCGGGGCTGTAGTATAGGTCCGTTAATTACTGTCATAATTTCGAAATTACAAATCATTAGCACGTAAATGCGCGGACTTGTTTGTCTTGGGATCTAATTACATTTTTGCCTATAACAAAATTGTTATTAACATTGTCGTAAGCGCTAATTAACCCTGTAACAGAGTATCAGAATCTCAAAGTCATCCTTCAGGTGTATTAGCTTTTTGGGTATACTAAGATTTCTCATTGATTCATATTTTTTCGTTTTTTACTGTGTCGCAGGCCTTTTTAAAAACTATAATAATAGTATACACAGAAGATTATGTTCATAGCTGTTTGCTATTATCTACCACACCATAAACATTTGGTTATTAGAAATCTGATATTTCTAAACTTACACTTAACATATAGTCAGGCGCGTGCTGGGACTCTACAGAGGGCCCGGGCATTTAAATTTTAAAAAAGGCCCCTAAAAATACCGAGGTGAAAATTTTAATTTTTTCGAGGTCATGATCTAAAACAACAGAACTTTAAGTTGAGAAATATATTCACTTATAATATTATGAGTGGCCAAGTTATGTCGACTTTAAAAATAACTTTGACTAAAATGGTATTCGAAGCACTATTCAATGAATCAAACTATTTTTTCAAATAGTTTTCAGCAAATCTAGCAATATAGTAACAGAAAACTAAAATTGATTTTTTCAAATAGAAACATTTGTTTAAAATAGTCATATATAATACTATAAGTACTGAAAGTTATGTCGATTATTGTTGGGGTAATAGGTATCACGAAGATCTATTGCGTTGGGTACAAATAGAACTCGTTGCTCCGCAACTCGTCCTGTTGCAGAAGCAATGGATATGTGTGATACCACCTAAAAAATAGTCTACCTAACTTTGACTACGAATAATATCTTTAGGACTATTCAGTGAACCAAACCCATTTTTTAAATTAAAAAGACTCAACATTTCATTACACATGTCAAAAAACAAATTGTGTAAACATCTTCAATAAATATTTAATTTTGTTAAAAATAGTCACTTGAGTACTAGTACAATATTCGCTACAATTCGGTACTATTTTAGTACAATAGTCACCACAGTGACATTGGGCCATGAATGCAAAAATCTGAAGTTTTCATTGGTCCACTTTTGACAGATGACAGGTGAACTGAATTGTCACTTAAATACCTTTTAGGAAGATATATCTTTTCTTTCTTGTATGTGGATATCTCCGCTGATATTTTTTTGAATAGTTAAGAAACTTCAAATTCTGGACCTTTTCACGTATGGCAGGTGAATTGAATCGTCAAAATAGTAATTGGTAACATAGCATTAGGCAGTGTAATATGGTAACAAAACTAAAAACATGGTAAGTAAAATGTATTCAAAAAGAGTAGCTATTTATTGTATATAAGTTGCTGAATGTAGCATATAAGTCACGAAAGAAGAGTTTAATTACGACGCCCGCTGGGGTAGTGCAATACAACGTTTAGCTAACACCTCTCTTAAATCTTTTTAATATTTTTTTTTCTGATTTTTTTATACTAACATGACATTTAATATGCTATTAATAAGATTTAAAAGTTACAAAAAAAGCCTTGTATTAGTTCGTATGTAGCTATAATAATGATTTCTTTGTGGCTTTTAGTTCGTATGCAGCTATAATAATTATTTCTTCGTGGCTTTTCTATTTTTTCTTACTAGTGGCTGACTAACGATGAACTTCCTTTATTTGAAAAAACATAGTAATATTCTTAGTATGAGTAGGTGTTGGATAATAGCTATATAACAAGTACATAATTTGATGAGTTTATTTCATTGCCGAGCAAGTATTGTGAGCGAGGTCAATAAAGAAGAGGAGTCAATCAAGTCCGATTATGTACGAGTGATCATTGTCTTTAGCTTTAGCTGTCTTATAAACGTTTTCAACATTTCTCTTTGATAACTGATGTCACAGTTTGGCAAACATCATTCACTTTTCCTTCAATTTTTTTTGCTGGAATAATTTCACAAATTCTGTTGAATGAGCTTATCGGCATACTTTGACTAATTTCAAGAAATCTACGACAATCCAGCATTCTAAATCACTATAAAATGATCCATGATCCACAAATCTGCTCTCTATACTGCCTATAATTTGCACCATCATGACATTGTTAATGTGGTCAAACGAAGTGATCCTCATTTTGATATGTTATATTTTTTAAAGAACATACGAATAGTCCCAGGGCCCGACAACTCAGGGCCCACCGGAAATGCCCGGTAGCCCGGCGGGCCAGCACGCGCCTGCATATAGTCTCCTAACATCCTTTTAGTCCTGCATTTAATAAAAATTTGTCTTATATTAATTGCCAATATTTTATGTACTGCTTTTAAGAGGTCAATCGATCCCTTTATTTTTTTTTATTGGGAAAAATTATTGCTGTTGCTCACTTCTTTCTATTGCTTCCATAGCTTGCTTTGCCCAAATTTACATGTTTTCTTTTCAAATCGCTTTATAAAAAACTTGCTATTCGTTCCCTGTTAAATGCATCTTATTTGTAGGCTTCTATTCTAGTTTAATTTCTTTTTCGAATTTCTATTTTACAGTCAGTATCAAACGATTCCTTATGCCCTTTTGTCCATTTTTTCAATTGAAAACGTTTCTTTGAAGTTTCTTTATTTCTTTCTACATTTTATTTGTACCCTGTATTCTAGTTTGTCCTTCCTCTACATTATTTTTGTATAATTGCTTTCTGTTAGTTTCTTGCAACAGCTCACTTTTACATATTTTTTTCCCAATTGGAATTATGTGGCGGCAGTCATTGTTTTAGCTTAATCTTTCTTGATCATGTGAGTAACAATCTAAGTTCGCATTAGCTGCTCCCTTATTAAGATTACGTATCTGCTATGTATTTAGCATATTTTTTTTTTATAAGTACCTACCTATATAGTCCATCTCCTTCGTCATCTTGCTATAAGGAATAATTCAAGTGCTTTTATGAATCTCTTTTATGTTGAAAGTAGGGATATTAGTATAGTATGTTGCCACATCGGAAAAAACTAAAAGTATGTCACCACATCAGAAAAATACTATGTATAGTATGTTTCTATAACAGAAAAATGTTAGGTTGGGTTAGGTTAGGTATTAACATTTTAATACGCAATACAAAACCTAACCTAACCTAAACCTATTTTGTATTGTGCATATTTTGCATTGTTTATTAAAATTTTGTATTGTATTAAACTTTTCATGATCTGTAATGTATTGTGTATTATTTATTAGCATTTATCCTGATTTTCCAATTTTTCTGATGTGATGACGTAGTTAGTTTTCTCGATGCAGCGACATACATGGTATTTTTCCAATGTGGCGACATATACTATACTAATACCGAAAGTAGGTACCTACTCATTATCTTTATGCTCTCATCTACAGAAAATTGTATTCATTTTATACCATTTCCGTTACTTGATGGACGTTTATTTAAATTTTCAATCGCATGAATGCACATCCTTTTCCGTCATCCTCTGGAATTGAAATTCCCGAGTATAATTTTTCGTCATAGTTTCGCATCCTACGCAGCACCCCCTGAACTTCATTCTTCTCTTCTAAATGTTTCTTCAGTTAAGGTACGTACATTGACAATAATGTTTTCCCTAAACAACCCTCTTGTTAGGAATATTGTAACCAGCAATGGATAAAAATAAGTAACTGTTTGTTTAAAATGTTTCTATATAAAACCTCTCTTATGATTTTCCTGTTATTTGCTCCGCAATAAAAAAAAAATACTTTCTTCGATTTCATATTTTTTACTAAGACACTGCTAGAGCCTATGGTTTGAATCAGACCAGTTGAAAACCTCTAACCATACAAATATTTAACAACCGCTAAATACATATTCAACATCTAAGCTGTCATCTTTAGTAGCCTTGAGAGACCAACTCGACAGAGTTGGTCGAAGATATGCTCTTCACCAAAACACCAGTAAAAGCCTTTCATATTTTTGTGTCTTCTCCTATAGTGTCATTATTAGTGATGAGCGATATATGACGCACTGTGATTTAATCAATGATATTTAAAAATCACTGATAACACCTGTCATCACAGTTGCTTAAAAGCGTGACGTGATCAAGATTTTCAGCTCCCAGGTCTAACACGTTAAATGATATCTTGCTGGTTTGAGAGTGCGATGCGATAAATATCACCTAAATAATGCTTAGAGTAGGGAGGGGCGCGTGACGTGAAAAAATCGAGTCACGGGTCCCGTCGTGAACCTGAGTAATAGAGTAATGTTTGAAATCGGGTCGTGAAAATTTACAAAACGTGATTCAGGTTTTCACGCTAAATAGTAACGATTTTTTCTGCAACCAAAAAAAAGCACAACAATTTCGAAATTTTAAATGATTGCAACATTTTGTTGAAATACAGTTCGTGCAAATTAAAAAAGACTCAGATCACTTTTGCTTTTGATGTGTATCATTTAAAAAGCATTTTGAGAATTGCATTCATAGGCGACCAAGTAAAACTTCCTTTAGTTCCTGAGAAGTAATAGTTATTTGTATACTAAGGCAGTGATGTTTAACTATTTCAGTACCGAGAGGCACAATATGTATTTTTAACTCGAGAAATCGCAACATTTAAAAAGGTCGACCTTTTTTTGTAGTTACGTTGACGTTTTCTGTCACCCATCTGCCACCCCGCCATCTACAAAAAGTCGTAAAACAATAAATTACTTCACTGCCGATTTCTCGTATTTTAATGATAATTTCGACGTTCTTCACTGCCGAATTAACAAAATGTACTTTTTTTGTGCAACCGTGCTGAAAAATTGATTTTTACTTAAGTAATTATGAAAGCAAAATTCGTTTTCGCGGCTGTTGTTACTAGTAACGGCCGCGAAAACGAATTTCTCGCCGGTCAAATATTCCTCGGTACGCCAATATAGTGATGGGCGCGTGACGTGAAAACAGTCGTGTCACGTCGTGTCACGGCGTGTCACGTCGTGAACGTGACTAATATTTGAAAATCGTGACGTTAACGTGAGTGAAAAATTTCCAAGGCGTGATTCACGTTTCACGTTAATTTCACGTTAAATATTTAATAACAAATAAAAACATGCATGGTGCCCCAGGTGCTGATTACATATGATTTTTAAATCAAAATTTTAATGTGTAGATGTGTAGATGAACTTATTATTCTAATAAAAGTAATGTTTTGTTTTGTATACTCGGCTTAACGCTGAAAATGTTGATTACGATTTATTTTTTAACCAATTTATTGTGTAGATGAACTTATTATTCTAATAAAAGTAATGTTCTGTTTTGTATACTCGACTTAACGCTGAAAATATGATTACGTTTTATTATTAAACCAAAAATGTATTGTGTAGATGGGTAGATGAACCTATTTTAAAAAAAGTAATGTTTTGTTTTGTATACTCGACTTAACACTGAAAATGTTGATTACGTTTTATTTTTAAACCAATTTATTGTGTACATGTGTAGATGAACTTATTATTCTAATAAAAGTAATGTTTTGTTTTGTATACTCGCCTTAACGCTGAAAAAGTTGAGGTTTGTACGTAAAAGTACTTTTAAACCTACGAATTAAGTGTTGCCTAGCAACATACACCTTCTGTACTCATACCAATAAGGGAAACGTCAATTCCAATGACAGCGTTTGGTATTCAAAGTAATGTCTTTAAAGATAGCTGTAAGAAATGTATTTGCGAGAAATCAGTATTTAACCCTTGTCGTCAGTTATTGTAGTCAATTTTCATTTGTTTCTTTTTATATCAACTATTCTGATTGAAACATATCACGTAAATTATGTTACGTGCAAAACATATTTTTAGTTCTGTTTAGGGTTTTTTCATTGGTTTTAAATTTGAACATTCTGTTCTATCTGAATTTGAATTTTGAAATAAAAGCTGCGTGTCACGTCGTGAGCGGCGTGTCACGCCTTGAACGTGAGTGAACGTGAGCGTGAACGTGCGTGAACGTGAGTGTTTAAATCAAGCGTGAAACGTGAGTGACGTGAGCGAAAACTCACTCACGCGCCCATCTCTAACGCCAAACAGTGATTTTGCGGCCTAGGTATACAAAAAACTATTAAGCGAAGGAACTAAAAGTGTTGCTAGCAACATATACAATTTTGTGTCAATAAAAGACACTTCAACTCCATGACATATTTTGGTATTTTAAATGTAGTCTTTTAAGACGGCTGCAGAAAAAAATGTTTTCGAGAAATCAGTATTTATTCCTTGTTAAATTTTTATACTCATTTTTGATTTATTTTTTATGTTTATTATTCTAGCTAAGAAACATATCATGTACACTATTTCTCGTGTAAAACATATTTTATTTCATAGTTTCTTAGTTCTGTTTCGGTTTCTTTATTGGTCTAAAATCGGATTCTAAATTTTCAAATAAAAGCCAAGGGTTACGCCGTGATTGGAGAGTCACGCTGTGAACGTGTGCGTGAGTGTGAGTGAGTAGTCACTCACGCGCCTGTCTCTAGCTTTTTAAGAGTCAATTTTTGCTTTTTGCCATGGCTGTGTGTACATCTTCTCAATAAAGCCTTGTTAAATCGCACGTGATTAAAACCCAAACATATCTTACTTGAATGTTCCTGCATTTTTGCAAAGTAGGTATTATTTAGAGCTTCGAGTACTGCTTTAGTAACTTTTCACGGGTTAGGTACTCGTACTCGTATATAAACCGATAATAAAGTCCTGATCAAGCTACGCTTTAAAAACACTGATATAAAAAATCGCTATGTTTCACAGTGCGATTGAAAAATAACGTCATCGTCCATCACTAGTAATTATATCTACATTAGATTTGCTTTACATCTGTTGTTTTAAAACTTTTTGATTTCTGCTTCTTACATGCCTATTATCAATCATCTGATATCGCCTTAGCCGTCGTAAATCAAACTATTGACATTTTCGCTAGTATACTAGAGTTACATATTTTTTTAATTGTTTCATTTCGTGAAGTTTTGTACTACATTCCAGTCAAAAATGTCTTTATTATTTGACTACTACAGAACAGGAAATAAAAGACAAAATTGCACTACTACCTTTCTATAATGAATTTATATCATAGTTTATGTAGTCTGGCAACATAGTAGATGAATTCCCTTCGAAAGCTCAGTACTGCTACTAGTTATAGTGACAATAAAGCTTTTAGTTCTTGATTAAAGATCATTTAACCACCAAAAATGTCTAAGAATAGAGAAAAAATCAAATACAATACTTATGATATAATTTTATAAGATTTTAACTTATTTATTTTCAAACTCAGCTCTATCGTATTTGCGGATATATGCCTTACTTTACAAGGGGAATACAAAACAATCATTTACATTGCTATAGTACGTTTAACGAACAGATCCAGTCGAAGCCCCTCCCACAACTGTGGGCCACATTTGAATGTAATATTTCTGTTGATAAACCGGTTATACACAGATTAATTTTATTTGAAATTGAACAATGTTCTAAGCTCCCGAGTTTTAATTTCTAACTTGTAAAACTGGTTTTGCACAATCAGGACCGTCCCGGTAATTTTATTTCTGAATCACGTTAAAAAGTAATTTGACGTGCAAAGTATATCAGCTTTTGCACGTCCTATGAGATATGTTAAATATACTAACGTTGAAATTAGCGTGACAAGTCGTTTGTTTTGAAGTGCCCTATTGCTACCATTCCAATATTTACTTTTAACATATTTCTATATAATGTTTTATTGTTTGATATATTATTCATGGGCTATAATATTCCAAGTTTATTACAGCAATTTCCCTTAGATACCTGATATAAGTACTCACCTGGCTAAGGACTAACGTAACGTCGTCGTTTTTTAACTTAGCGATCATCATTGAGGCTATAGCTAGAATATAATCTCCAGCCATCGTCACCTGGAACAAAACAATTTACATTATTGTATTACTCTTTAATATATGAATTAGTTTTGTAATATCCTTCTTTTAATGTATTTAATACAATCATTACAGAAACATTTGGTCTACCGGAACATATCTACGTAAAATAACGATAGAATAGAATGTTGGTGCTATTAAGACTTTTGAGATTAATAATTTAAGTCATGTAAACACGTTTAGTCTTTTTTTAAGTTTCCATTAATGGGCGCCGTGAAGTATATATTTTATAACTTCTTCCGATATTAGTTTTTACGACACTATTTGTACTTAAATACTTTCACCTTCAATCAAGCACTTCTGTTTTTAGGGACATTTGCACTTTTAGCGGCAATAACTAATTTCATAAAAAATCACACAACGCAAACTTAGATTAAGGTTATGTTTAGCAGAATTGCAAACTAATTGTAATATAAATTCAAAAGCATTCTATATAGTAGAAGTTACATTTATACATATTTTTGAAAAGTTTTATCATTTTTCTCAGCAAGTAATTACATATTATCAATAATTAGTAGTGAAAATATGTCCTTTATAAAAAATCACCGCGTCTACAAATATCTACCTTTACACGGAAGTTGATTAAATAATAGCTTATAGCATTTGCTCTTTCATAAGACCTAATCGATATAAAACCAAGATGGAATAGTCAAATGTGCATTAGAAATCGTTCGTTACCCGGGTGTTTGTAAAAAGTTAACAGACTTGTTTCCGTAAACGGGATTCACGTAACAGAAGTCGTTATATACTTGGATATACCGACAATTCCATCAGGTGTTCAAAGATGTATTACAGTAATGTATCATGAAATGGTTCAGCTAGAAAACTTCGATCTAAAAAAATTGAAGAAAAACAAAGATTTATGTGGTTCTTTATCAGTCACCTACTTTTACGTATCACAACATCTTAACCTATTTTCTGCATGCCTACCAATTAATGGTTATTGTCAAAACGAAATAAAAGCATGTTACAAAAGTAAAATAGTCGTTTGCGCAAAATGTAAAGTCTGCTCAAATTGTGCTGCAACTCAAACAACTTATTACTTTCCTAGTCTAAAAGACGAAGAATATTGTAATCACGAAAAAATCACCGTCCGAGATTTATTCAGATCTTCACGTTTCAAGGTCCCTAGATGACGAAATGAGGTTTTCTTAATTCCGTCTGTCTGTTGCCGGTATAACTCAAACAGTATTTGTTGGAGGAAGACGATATTTTGCATGCATATTGTATGACTACCTGAACAGAAAAAACTTCAAAGAATTAAATACAGGGTGAGCATCTTAAAAAAAATAATTTTGTTTATTTCTGCTTTCATTGAGAAATAGATAGACATAATAATTTGCACATAGCTCAGGCTTTATCATTGGCAAAAATAAGACCTAACAGATACAGGGTAAACATCACAAATGGGACAGAATAGTATGGCTATTTATAACGCAGCAGAAACTCATCCAATTCGAGCACGTTCG
>CALNHX010009321.1:0-51054 GCA_940337035.1 Agriotes lineatus
AAGCAAGAGTGAAGGTGCAGAGCAGGTTAAACAAAATCTGCATTTCTGTAAACTAGTCACATTCAAACGCAATTAAAATTGGTTGCTAATAAAACGTTCACTATATAATTCAGTTTTATTCGGTAAACAAATATGTATGTTCAGTAATCAACTAATATTTGCAAAGCATAAAAATTCGAATGGTTAGTAAAATATTACAAATTGCACAACAAAAAATTAAAAATTTCCAGTAAAATATGCACGGTATTTTATTATAGTTTGTTCAGTTTGAAACGCATAATAAGAAATGGAAGATGCACAGTAATTTGTTGAATTTGCACCGTAAAAATAATAAATGTTCAGTAACAGCGGCTTCCCTTCTTACCGGCTGAATATTTGCGGTTAAACCTGTGTTAGGTTTCTGTTTGCATAGTCTTCTGACTAAAACTGAAATTAATTCAAGTAATACAACACAGGAAGGTAAGTGATGCAGTAAATGTGTGATAATTATGAGAAAATTTCCAAGTACAGCTATCGTAGATGTTCTGTTTGCGTCGTTCAAATATAATGGAAAATGAATCAAGGGAGCCCAAAAACTTGGTTATTCCAAATTACGCGATTCTGAATCTTCAGATCCTATAGCCACAGAAAACATATTTACGTTTGTATTCTTGTATTTCAGAGGGTATTTTATTTTTGTCACTTTTTCATACACATAAACAAGTTTGTGTCGTACTTATTTATCGTCATTAGCATCAGACATAGGGCAATTAACATTGAGAAATTATGAAAAGATAAACTATTACTGTGTGCGTATCGAGGTACGCGATTCGTCGGAAATTCAAACGATTTGAAATTAATTTGACGTTTGTCATTTCTGATCAATCACGTACCTCGGTGTCTACACAGTAATTCTTGATCGCCGAATAACTTTCCAATCGTAATTTGGCTATGTCTGATGGTTGGTCAGAAACACTATAGACATATTCTAAGCAAACCAGGTTAGCTGCAGTAATTTTCTGGCGAGTATTTTGCTAAATATCTACTGAGTAATATATAAATAATATTCCGTTCAATATTATCTGTTGACTATGTATTTTATGTATCATATATTATTTTTACTGACAATTCAACTCACCCCCTTCATGTTAACTATTAACAGTAGTAACCAATCAGAATTTAGTATTTTTGTTATTTGCACCAATTAGCGTGAACTATATTGACAATTTTCGCTAGTGAAAATAATCGACAATTTTCACTAGTGGTACCTATAGTGAATATTTTATGACAATTTTCACTACTTAGTGAAAATAATCGACAATTTTCACTAGTGGTATAGTGAATATTTTAAACAAATGTGATTTTTATTAGAAAAGGTCAATATTAGTGTTCTGTTACTATAGAAATTGCATAGTTTGTTGCTAGATTTACTGAAAACTAATTTGAAAAGGTAGTTTGGTTCATTGAATAGTCTCGCGAATACCATTCTTAGTCAAAGTTAAGTAGAATATTTTTGCGGTGGTATCACTACTCATGTCCCTTGCGCTTAATAGATTAGGACTCGTGCTAGCGCACTCGTCCTTATCGAACCTAAGCGCAATGGACATTCGTGATACCAGAGCAAAAATATTTGACATAACTTTGACTACTCTTGGTATTATAAGTGAATATTTTTTATTTTACTAAAAAAAATTATATTGCGGTCCCTTAATCTTATTTTCTAGAAATTATATTCCTTAACTGAACAAAATTACTTATAATTTTAATATAACAATGTGCATTTAATTTGTTGCCTTGCTTTGTTGAAAAATTAACTTCTTACTGTCCCTGTGATTTTTTAAATGAAACAATTTTTATTTGTACTGATCACTATTTTTCCTGAACATCTATATTTTTTACTGAAGATTTATTATTTTACTGGGCGCTTATTGTTTTTTTTTACTGATTGTCTACTATTTTTACCAAAAGATTATTTTACGCAACATCTATTATTTTACTAAACATTCATAATTGTTACTGAACGTTTAACATTTTGCTGTGCATTTATTATTTTTATTGAACATTTATTATTTTACAATAGGTACATATATTAGTTTTACCTGACGCTTATTATTTTTACTGAGCAAACGTACTTGATGTTTTAATAAAATACTGTGCATTTAATTTGTTACCATTAAAATTTTACGAAAAAGGCAAAAGAATAGACCCCGCTGGTCTACAAATTAGATAAACGTGTTTATGGCTTTCCCAATTTAAATAATCGGAGGTTGTGGACATTCTCCAGATGCCAATAGAAATTGAAGAAAATCCGCAGCCCACATTTAAAGATTGAGTGAAATTAAGCGAGACAATTAATTTTGTTTGCGGTTTAAGTCAGCTACTTCCACCTTGCGCGGGGTTTAATTAACGCCAGCGGCCGACCCTTCCGGTCCAAAAACCAAAATCGAAGGAAACGAATCTAGACAATTGCGCAATCACATTTCGGCGGCAGCCACCAGCTGCTGAGGTGATTCACCGCACAGGTTTCGACTTGCTCCTCCGCTTCTTAAGACTAGGTTACCTTGTTGTTCCGCTTTTTAGAGCCGCATGAATGGGTGTTTGAACTCGAGCTTTCTTATTGGAAAACGCGAGCATGCAGGGAAACTGTAACCCTTAGAACACGTGCTTTGGTAAGGGTAAAGACCATCAGTAAGGGTAAGGACCATCGGTCACTTAAGAATAGACAAAATTACTATTCACTTCTTGAAGGGTAGGAATGCACATGAGCAAAACAACCCTCGGTAGGTACCTAGGCACCCTTTGCACAATCGAATCCGTTCGCTCCAGGTATTTAAATCGAGCGGTAACTGACCAAGGCCAACCTGTTTGTGCGGCTGGTACCGTAGCATTATTACATCAAGCAGGCGGGATGGCGGGACAATGGGGTTGCGATTTTTCCAAACGTGTATCGAATAGAGCCGGGCTGCACGCGGAAGCCCAGAAAAGGGTCAAGAAGACGACAATAGTGGGTCGCGGGTGTGTTAAGGAAATTGAAAGGTGGCGAGCAAATCTTTATGAAAACACCCCTACGCTCACCATCTGCCTTCGAATGTGTGGGAACATCGAGGAGTCCGCGATTCCCACGCCCTACGCGGTTCCCCATCCTCGTCGCGACCATGCGAGGCGACATACGGCGGTTTCGCTTGATGGACCAGCCGAAAATATGCACACCTGCCCCTATGCTGCACGCTCATAGGCCCGGGGAAGCTCTCGCCGGTTCCCCTTCTTCACCCTTAGGGCTTGTGACGTCACACCCTCTATATAACCAAGGCCACTTGCTGGGGATTTTATTCGCCATCGTGCAGAGTTTGAGATATATTGTGCTAAAAAACTGTCGCCATGTCCTACGATTACGTCACGTCGTCCAACAACACCATCAACGACAACAAAGTCAACGCCAAGAGGGCGCGCTCCACGGTCCACCAGATCAAGCAGCTCCTGAGGCCCATCCTGGCCCTTCTCAAGACCCACAAAAGGAGCACGTACAAGAAGACCGCCCAACCTGACGAGTTCGTGTCCGAGGCCGAGCAGAACAGCGCCAATGAGCTTCTGGAGGCCCGCATCTTCGAAGAAGTCGACGCCTGCGACGACTTCGCCGCCGTGCCCGTCTACACCGAGGGCCACATGGATCTCCTGCAGGTTTTCCGGGGGCAACGCTACATTCCTGTGCACTTCGCCAGAACCGAGGCCGGCACTTTCTTCTGGACCTCCATCGTGGGCCCCGACTGCGACATCTCGCCCTTGGGCGACAAGAATCGCATCACCGAACACCAAACCCCAGAGCTGCAGGTCGCCTGCGACCGGTGGGCGCAGGCTTGAAGAGCTGAAGACTGTTCCTCCGTATGTAAATATTAAAACGTTGACTGCCAAGTGGCAGTTCACGTGTTAATTAGGGCCATATTTGTGATCGACTTGCTCAACTGGATCCATGCGCAGGTCTCTTGTGATAGTAGCTCTTAAGGTGCGTTTTTGACTTTGAGAAATAACTCGCTACTTTAATTAATGTGTGATACGAGCTTTAAGATTTTTTATTTGTACCGATGACTGCCTTTATTGTCTTCCATTAGATATAAGCGATTTATTAATAAATGACTATTTTTATATATCTGCTGTTTTATTTGTGTTGGGTCATGCGACCCCCTATTGAAGTAAATATTATTATTACAAGTGGTTGGTGGCCTCTAAGATGAACTTAACTTGGGTACAAAACAAAACAAATTAATGTATATAAGATACAAATCAAATCTGACAAATCTAATCTAAGCTAACAAGAAAACCTTTGAAAGTTAAAACATACTGATGAAAAAAAAATCTGAAGTTACCAAAACTACAAATACTGATTGACACATTTACTAAAACAATCCGATTCATGCAAATGATACCGCCATCAAAGCGAAAATAAATCAGTCGAGAACCTGCAACACTATAAGCTGCATAACAAACTTTGGGCACCCAGCGGCCTGGAATGTTATGGCCCTTTAAAACCAACAGGCTTCGAGCCGCCCAGGTAACAGCCCAGCAGCGCAGATGGGTCGTGCTGGATACCAGTGGACTTTTACTGGGTGGAATGCGACGCAGCAGAATTTGTTTGGTTGGTTGTAGAAATCTCTACCTGTTGAATCCTTGAAAGGCTTTTAAAGGCAAGAATCCGTTTTATGTATCGCATGGGTTTGGGACTCGGTTCGGAACATTAAATGTTTGGATAGGACGCGCCTTCCTTGGAATTTTTGTTTTTGGAATTACTCTGAAGAGCTGCACGGAGTGTGTTATTTGCTTTCACTGCTAAACTTAATATAATGATTATTATACTTCTTGGTTTATAATAAATCTATTTTGAAAATTCCAAGTTTACCAAACACCTCTACACCTGTTTATTATACCATGTGTTCAAAAAGAAATTACATAAGGGTTGGCCATGGAATATAAAGATAATGACAACCCTGTAAGCTTTAAAATTTATTAACTGTCATCAATGTTGTTATCATAAGTTTATATTGAAAAGTCAATTAAGCTACAATTATAATAGTTTTTTAGTCCAAAGCCAACCCTTATTTAATTTCTTTTTGTACACACGGTAGTTATTAAGGTATCAAGGGCGCAAAATAAGCAACGAAGATTGTTAGTATACAAACCGATGGTCTTTGGCCCGAGGTGTATACAACAATAGTGGGCGCTTAGCTCATAATGCCCATTATGCCTACCACGTTTTATGTCCTACCAGTTTTAACATATCAAAGTGATCCCCCAGGGACATTATGAAAAAATTATTTTCCTTAAAATAGAGTAATTACTATTGTTAATTAATATACTGGCATGGCATAAAATAAATAAATACATATACTACATAATTTATAAAGACAATTCGCTGAAGACAACAGTGTATCTGTTGAAATATGTACCTGGAAGAAATTAATACAAAGATGAGGACGTATTTATCAAAAATGTATAACTAGTCATTGCGAAATAGAACAAAATAAACATATATACAGGATGATTGTAAATTGCTAGACAGCTCGTAATTTCGTTAACAATAGAGATATCAAAAAAACGTTTTTTATTTTAAAATAACAGTATGCAGTCTATAAATTGTCATAAACCAATTTAAAGCACGCCCATCTATTTTTGCTTAGTATTACACAACTTTGGTTTTTAAATGTTTTTTAAACATTTTATTTGAAGTGAGCGCTAAAAAATGCTTTATAATAGTATACTTAAACTAACATTTTGAAATTAAATTTTTTTAACTAAAAAAAATATATTAGTCAAAGCAGGCCATGTCTTACCCAAAATCACTAATATTTTTCGATTTTAATCGAAAAGTAAATGCAAAAGAAATTCCATTTTGCTCTAAAAGTTTCTCGTTGTCAAATTATCGTAACAGACGTGCTAAAACAATTGGAAACTGTTTTTTAAATGGAACAATTATTTTTGAATTATGTCTTACGCATTTTTTTTAAATCTATTTTTAAACAAAATGGCGAATGTGGTACATTGTTGGAAAGCTCTCTTATTGTTGTTTTCAACTGTTTAATGAAACTCATATTGTTCCATTACAAATACATAGTTTTCAATTGTTTTAGTACGTTTGATGCGATAATCCGGTCTTGCAGAATTTTTAGAGGCAAGTCGAGTTTGGTTTACATTTCTGGTTCGATCGTTAGTTTTTTTGCTTAATTCACGGCCTATTTTAGCTAAATATTTTTTTAAAATTTAAAATTAAAAACTTTCAAAAGTGTTGTTTAAGCATGATATCATAATGCATTATTAGCGCTGATTTCAAATAACTTGTGTTCTATTTAAAAACACAAAGTCGTGTATCACTACTCAAAAATAAGAGGCCGTGATTTAAATTCGTTTATCTACTCCAGTGGGATAAGTAACGCATTACGTCACTCATTTGACAGTTAGGTAATGAAGCTCATTACACCACTCAGTTATGTAATGGATTCATTAAGTAATGGTTTTCAACTGAGTTGTGTAATGACTTCATTACGTAACTAAAATAGTGTCAAATGAATGACATACTGACATTTGCCTACTAAAATATTTCTGAAAATGACAGATCTGACATTTCTCTTAATGCAGTTTTTTCAATTTTAGGCAGTCGTAGATAAAATTTTGTACAATACATGTGTGATAATGCATCATTAATATACTTGTGTGCTTACATAACTCGTGCTACGCACTCGTTTGTAACTTACACACACGTATATTAATGATGCTGTTATCCCACTTGTATAGTAAATAACTATTATAGGTTTTATCACCTTTCACCAGTTACTATTTTTTAAATAATATGCTGACTGCCATGTTCTAACATTTGCAGCTTTTATCGACTGATCCTTATGCGCTCTGACTTTTGGAAATCGGTTAACTGATGCGACACCAACTTTTTTCATCTTAAGCTCTTCATGTCGAATTTTTGTTACTGCTGCGGATCCGATACCTATAGACTCCTGCATTATCATATAACTAGATATTGGATCTTCTTCAACCATCCACTTTACTGCTTCAATGGTTTTCGGAGTGACAGCAGATTTGGGACGTCCTTCGCGGTTCTCACAATTTAACTATAGTCGACCTTTTTGAATTCAGCAATCCGACGAAATACTGTTGCCCGAGATGGGCTTTCCTCTTCAAATACTTTTTGAAGTCTTTGAGAGCACTCTAAAAATCGTAAAAAGTCATGGCTCAAAAATGCCCTCTTGACAAATCAATTTTACTGAGTTATAGTCTGCTCGATTATTTTTTGCGTAGATACATGTATCCGACTTAAGAAAATACATATTGCGTACATCCCTAACCTTTCGGTTTTCTTGTCTCAAAACATACAGAGTGGCCCTAACTATAATCTCAACTGGTAACGACAATTATTAAATTCATCCAATTTAGAAGATAGCTGATAATGGATACTTGCTATGAAAAAATTACTTGAAGTGGGATATATTTTCGTACAGAATTGCGTCTTAAATGTGAAGTATTTTCTAAATAATGGAATCAGTAGGTTTCTGATAAAATACTTAAATCTGAAGAGTTGATAGCTCCAAACAAATATCTAAATGTTTGCTATGAGTGGGAAATATGTTGCCGAAATTCCTCATTAAAACAGAGTAGATTCGGAATTTGTTATTTTTAGGTTTAAATCTAAGCTGATAACGTTGCTCAGTTTAGTCTAAAAATGTTTCAAAATTATTTACTATGGATCATTTGTTTGTTGACAAGAGGTTATTAGATTCGTCTGAACAAACTCTTAACAGTGTTTTTGGTACATTCATGCTTACGTATTTAAGTTTGGACAAACTGTTCTTTGACTTCCATTGTTTCTACTAAAAATAATAACAAAGTGAGTTGATATTACGAAATCACACAAACTATCTCAAATCGATTAAAGAACTTTATTTGCCGAAATAAGCAGGCAGGCATTTTTTAAAGAAGATCAATTATTTAAAGCTGACTGCTAAACAAATAAACGGAAAAATTTAATATCTCGATAAACATTTTATTCTTTGTCAATATACAAGGTAAATCTCTAATTCAATTTTCAGTAAATTTGCAGCAAATTATTTACAATACATTTTCCACTCATTAAGTTCGTTTTCTGCAAACTGGTAGAAACTGGCAATAACAGTTTTATCACGTTTGCTATAGATCCTTTCGAACGTTTAGAATAAATACATTTTTAGCTAGTTTGTAGTAAAATATCAGCATATTTGCAGTAACATTTTCAGTAGGGATGGACCGATACCGATACTCGGTATCAGCATATCGGCCATATCGGCCGAATTAGGGATATATCAGTATCCGTTATATCGGCCTTCCTTTTTGCCGATATATCGGCAAAAGTGAATTTCCTTTCAATATTTAATATTTTAATATTTATTATAAGAAATGAACAATATAATGTAAATAATCAATGTGGAATATAAAATATAACTACTATTTAATATTGAAAATTCATTTTTTGTAAATTATAATGTAAAAATATTGGTCTCTCCATCAAGTGTGTTGCACCATGCAGCAAAATATCTTCCAGCTTCTGGAATGCACTGCATTAGCAAAAAAGAAAAAGGTAAAGGTTCAGGGTCATTTAAATTCCTCCAGCTGGGGGCCCATTGCGTTCTTTTTCAGCCAATAACGGGAATTTCAGAATGGGTGGAGAATGCAAGAGAGGCCAGGAAAGGTGGAGAAGTACTGCCCCGACATTCGCTTCAGAGAAGGTACTCTGTTGACTCAGGAAAACCACCTAAAAACCGGAATCAAAGAAGACGGCCAACGGGAATCGAACCCACGACCTCCCGAATGCTAAGCAGAGGTGGTAACCATTAGTCCACAGAGCTCGGTCCATCAGCAAAAACATTCGATCAAGCGATGCCATTTCAAGGTCTTGCATCATCAGAAATTGTTAACAATACTAACTAATAGGTCAAGAAAAAAAAGATTGTGTTAAATTGCGTTATTAAAACGAATTAATTTTAATTTGTTTGATTTTGTGTTAAGAAATGTCTCTTAAAATTGCACCCCCTAGAAATCCCGGATTTAGCCGGCATTTTGAAAAAAGTGCAAATTTTTTAAATGTTTTATTTGCAAATATCTCGGTTAGTATCAACTTTAGAGTGAAATATATCGTTATCAAAATTGAAGGAGAGTAATATATCTACAAGAAATGTTCTATACATTTTTCTCGTGCGACTACCTGTTTCGAGGTTATAGGCGTCGAAAGCTGGATATTCTAAGAGCATTTGCAATTTTTTTTATTGCAGGCATTCTTGAAAACATGTACATGCTTTTATAGATTGTCAATGTATGTTCCATGGAAATTAAACGTAAGACCAGTACAAGTACCTCTGGTAAAATTAGAAAAAATCCATCTAGAAGATCTGAGAAACAGTTAGAGGATTACTTTCAATACGAACTAGCTCCTTACCCACTTTCACTCTTCGATGAGATAGGAATGCGTAAAACTGTCCTGTACGATGCGTTTGTACCCACTGAAAACCAACTAGATTCTGAAAATACTCTTCAGGTGATAGACGAAGGATTTCTACTGTACAAAATTGTCTGGCATCAACAAGAATCTTATTGTGCGATTTTGGATAAATACGTCGAGTATGTAACAAGACATTACTCAACTAATGCAGTAATAGTTTTTGATGAATACCCGAAGGATGCTACAGAAAATAGCACCAAGACTGCTGAGCGACTTTGCCGATTGAAGATTGGTTCATCAGCGGAAATACATTTTGATGAAAAAATGATAGCAACTGTATCCTATGGGAAATTCTTGTCAAATGAGAGAAATAAATATCGAATGATCTCGAAGATGTGTAAACGATTAACGAACGAAAGTTTCAGAGTAAAGCAGGCTGCCGAAGATTCTGCTACCTTAATTGTCAACATTGCCATTGAAGAATCAAATCACTACAAATCGGTAATTATAATAAGGGAAGAGACTGATTTATTGGTAATTTTTACCGCCTGATTCAAGGCTCGCTTTAACATTTAGTTTCTGAAGAAAACCAATAGAAAGACTCGGAGCCGGATATGTGCACCCCATAATATAAATTTGGATGCTGCAATTAGGGACAACATTTTATTTCTACACGCATGTAGTGGCTGTAATACTGTTTCCGCATTATACAGGCAGGGGAAAATAAAGTTCGTTATAAACTTCTACAGGAAGAGAAATACTTACAGAAGGCTGTTCAAATTTTCAAAGTCCCAAACGCGTCCCAAAAGCAAATAGATAAAGTGGGAAAACAATTTCTTCTTCCTAGGTATGGATCAAAACACTGTGAATCATTGAACAAATATAGATACCACTGTTTCGTACAATCTATTAACAAAAGTTTACCAAATCTAGCATCATTACCACTAACCAAAGACGCAGCTCGCTTGCATTCGTTCCGTACTTACAACCAAATTTAGCTATGGTATGGAAATGAAAAATCAGCTTTAGACGGGGAATGGAGAAATTCAAAGAATGCCCATTCCCACTGTACAAGACGCAGCTCCCAAAGAATTACTGAAACTCGTTTCTTGTAACTGCACCAAAAGTTGTAAGGTAGCTTGTAGCTATCGTAAAGCAGGTTTGCATTGCTCAGTAATGTGTGGTTTTTGCCAGAGTAAATCTTGTTTAAATACTGTGGACGTGGTCCAATTAGACGACGAAGATGACGACATGAACTTGCATATTGATATAGAACAATCAATAGAACATTCCGAAGATTTTGAACCAAAATGCGGAATATGAGACAGATGTTGAAGGTCAGGGTGATACTGAGAATTACTTTGAACCACCACCAACATCAAAAAGGCAAAAAAAAATTGATGAGCCGTCAACTTCAAAAGAAACTTGAAGTTAGCAAAGTTTGCATAGTGGATTAGGCCTATTGATGATACCACTTTAAAAAACGCGCCGAGTACTCCACCTCTAATTGCTGTGGAAGCGAGTACAAAGTGAGCGACATAATTTCTTTACATGAGTAATAGAAATCGTATATAGTACGAAAAAAGAATGTTTGTTGCATCGAACGCCAATAATAATAAAAAAAGGAAATGCTAGAAAAAAGTATACTTCGAGGCCTATGAATTCGAAACAAGCGAATGTATGACAAAAATGCAGGAAACATTTTTTGTAGATAATTTACTCTTCTTTAATTTTGATAACTACGTATTTTGCTGAAAAGTTGATAGTAATCGAGGTATTCATCAATATTAGAAAAAATATCAAAATATTGACCTTTTTTAAAGCACGGCGCTTAAATCCGGGCCTGTCAAAGGATGCAAAATTAATATACCGGGTGTCAACGAATTTATTAGACAAGTCATAACTTCTAGAGTATTAGGTGTATCAAAATGAGATTTGGTATGGGTAAATGGTATAGGGAGAGGAGAGTTTTCGCATATTTTTTACTTTCCGGTCACTTCCGGTGTCACCGGAAATGGCTCCCGTTTCGAATTTTTAAATGAAACTCCCTGTATATTTTTGCATGTTTGGATTTCTAAGACAATTTTGGATCAGCATGTGACATTTTAAAAACTTATCCATGGCACACTTGACAAAAGTAAATAAATTATTATCCAGTATTTTGCTTAGAAATGTTTAACTTATGAGCTTATTTTTAATTCAATCGCAAATAAATTAGTATCGTTAGATTCGCCAAAAAATCCTCTTTTCGGAAAGTGCTTGTCAAAAAGGGTCGCCATTTGAAAAAAAATAGTTAGACAAGAAAACGTGCTTTTGCCAACTTGTCTTATTCCTATCTATCATACTAATCACTAAAACTTTGCGATTGTAATTTTCTTACATCACCTGAGGTCTTTAGATTAGTTTGCGTCTGATCATGGCCACCTAGATGCCATATTAAAAGTGGCTCTAAAAAAATCAAGTAAGCTTAAAAACTTTTTAAAATGTCACATTCTGATCCAAAATTGTCTCAGAAATCCAAATATGCAAAAATATACAGGGTGTTCCATTTAAAAATTCGAAATCGGAGCCATTTCCGGTGAAACCGGAAGTGACCGGAAAGTGAAAAATATGCGAAAACTCTCCTCTCCCTATACCATTTACCTATACCAAATCTCATTTTGATATACCTAATATTCTAGAAGTTATGACTTGTCTAATAAATTCGTTGACACCCGGTATAGTTTCTGAGTCCCAACAAAACAGATTAAAATTTATTCCAGCTTGTCCGGAATTGCTCCCGCTATTAATGTACTTGTCGACTGGCCTATTGAAGAAGAAATTCAGGTGATTCAAGGATACCAGGCGCCAATTCTACGTGTAGAAACAGAGATCGTCGAATGAACTCAGGATACGATGTGCAAGGACAGAAAATATACAGGGAGACGAAGACGAAAAGTCTGAAATGTCACTCACGTTAGAATTGATCGCAGGTCGAAGAACAATTTTTTGGAAGAATGGTGTTCGAAGTGTTATTCTACGTCGGGAATCACCATTATGCAGGATTATTTGTGACAAGAACTCAAACTAACTGCATTTATATAAAGAATTGTTGGTGTAGAATAGAACACAGTGGTATCATTTCAATTATAAAACAACAAGCAATCCAGTGAGACAATTGTCTCATTTAATAAAACAAAAAAGACCGTTTTGCAAATAGAACGCGTATTCACCACACGTACGTATATGACGTCATTGTTGGTAGCAAACTACCAGTCGCATTCGCCTTGATAAAATTTGCCTAGAATCTAACCTAAAAATTTAGGATTATAATTAAGATAATAATTAGTGTTAGAGACTGAAATTCGGTTCCTGACCTGACATGACCATTCCAAACATAGGTATAACTTTAATAACTCTTTTCTCTATCTCTTACAGTTTGGCTGCTGAAACAGCGTCCCAGACAGACAAAACAGCGTCCCGGACAGACACGTCTATTAGATAAAGGATTCTCTTTATTTATTAGAATTGTTGTAATCTATGGTGATATGTAACTAGGTTACATTATTATGTAGATCAGGGGTCGGCAACCTGCGGCCCGCGGGCCGCATGCGGCCCTTTGCAACTTTTTGCGCGGCCCGCCAAAGCACCAATATAACTTTAGGAAAAATCAACAAACTTAGAGCGTAAGCGTGCCGAAATGTGGCCGGTGACAAAAATGGGCGACAAACAGAAGCATAGTGGGAAACCTATTTTACTGCGCAAGTTTAATCCCCACTCCCCAGCGAATACGACGGCTCGCTTAGCAAGTGTAGCATTCTTTCTAGTGATGGGCATAATCGGATGATTTCAATAATCGGAATGTTCCATTTCGGAATGTTTATATAATCGGAATATCATTCGATTATTTTACATTCCGTAAATGCAAGCAAGGGAAAACGAGCGAAATAACAACAAGCGGAAGGAAGATGAAGTGCGTGCAAATTTACGATGAGAGCACTCGCCGTCGCGCCGTAAGCCCTTATCTGCGTTGGCATCTATTGTTTGGGTTTGTAGGACGGTCAGTAATAGCTATTTACGTTATTAGACCGGTAGCAACATTTTTATGGCCGCGCCAATACTTTACAGGTCGAACCGTAGGGCGAGACCTGTATGTTTGGCAAGGCCATAAGAATTCTACCGGTCGTGTATCGTATAAGATTTTTTAGGATATTGCATTGGTAACTAGCGTTTACATTGTTACAAACGAGTCCGGTAGATAAAATTTACCGGCCTAGACCAGTAGTAGTTCTATTACTACTGGTCTAGGCCGGTAAATGTTATCTACCGGACTCGTTTGTAACTATGTAGACGCTAGTTAGCAATACAGTATCCTAAAAAAACAATTTATGAGTTTGAGTCGCACAGTGGGATATGAGGAAATAAAATATTTTTTCAAATTATTACAGTACTTACGTTAATAGACTTTCGGAAAATGGTAGTGATATTTTAAAGTTTAATAGCACATAAAGTACATAATAGATAGTATAAAACAATACTTGAATTTGAAGTCTCTAGGTGTACTATCTAATAATTAATCTACGAAATACCACTGCCATTAGTGCCATTCACGTATCATACACGTGCGCACACGGCGCGACCCGTCGACATTCGCCAACCAGCATATAGCAGTCAAGTGAGTCAATACAACATTCCGTATTCCGTTCAGTTCAAATTGGCATTTCGTTTTCTCATTTTGTGTACCGAATAGTAAAATAATCGAATTCCGAAAGTTCCGAATTTTGTGCACCGAACAGTAAAATAATCGAATTCCGAAAAGTTCCGAAATAATAGGAACCTTCCGATTTTTTGAACAATCGGAAACTTTCCGATTATTCATTCCGGATAGGCCCATCACTAATTCTTTCATTTCGCCAGTTTGCTACTGTATGTTCATATGTGCGTTCATGTTGACAGCCGTATGACGTTTCACTACAATATTTTATATTTACATATTTATATATATTTAATTGGAATTGTATTTTCTTTTTTTCCCTTTTAAGAATTGTAAAATTTTTGTTCTCTAACATTATTGTTATTATAGCATGTCAATAAAAAATAAATTTTTTCTATATTTATTTTTAATAATATGTATTTATACTCGTATATGATATAAAAGCACTATTTAAGTTACATTTGAATGTGCGGCCCGCATAAAAAAAATTATTTGGAAATTGGCCCGCTGTCCGAAAAAGGTTGCCGACCCCTGATGTAGATCACTAGATCAGTACATTACTAAACATCATAGATATCACCGAATGCAATTTACATTGGCAACTGTAGCAATTCACTATTGTTTTCTTTGAATATAGTAAAGGCTGCCTTTATAGCATTATTGAGCTATTATTGGTTTTGATCTTATAGAAGTAAACACCTATTGAGATATCTGTAACTTCACACTTACACAATAATTTTTTCGCACTGAAAAAGATTAATCAACTAGCGGTTGTTTTTTGTTAATTGCTGTTTTTAGTAATTGGATGATTTCCAAAAGCAACAAGCAACCTTTGTTTAATGACCTGTCAGAATCGAAAATTATTGTATTTATTATTACTATGTATAATATTTTTAACCGATATCTCAAACAACATGTAACAAGATTCTGATACGTGCAGCATTCGTATATAAGAACTAGTTATCACGATGTTTATATGTTACCTGACGTCGATTGTTTTATAAACCCGCATATAAAATATGAAAATCCTGAAATTGTAATAATAAAATTAGTCATTCTAACCGATAGTTGTACCAACAGTAGGTAACTATGGAAAATATATTATTCAAATTTTAAGTTACTTTGAATCAGAGAATCAGATTAATTCATGCAAATTAAAATAATACAGTGAGACATCTAATTTGTTTTAATAAAAAAATTTTGAATTTTATGTCCGTTAAAAAATGTATGACAAATTTTATAAAATTGGAAGAAACATGTATTAAATGATTCTATCTATATTTTTTCAAACTACATTAAATGTAAATGTATACTATCTGTTCTTGCTATTATTTGATTCACACTTTTAATATCATCGTTATTAAAGAAAAGGGATTCACCTCTTTATTTATCTTAGCTAAATTATATGCATACTCATTACACAACGTAACTTTAAGTAAGCTCTAATATAAAACACTCATTTGCTTATAAAAATTTGTTTTTCCAATATATTCGAAAATTTGCATGAAAATAACAGCTGACTGTTAGTTTCTCGTAAATTAGAATTTGAATAAATTGCGTTAAGTAAGAATAGTTTATAAAAAAATTATTTGAGTTCAATACCCCACAGTGTGCTAGTATTATCTAATTGCCAATGTCTCTGAGCTATAGAAACTTGTTCTAGTTTCGATATACAGTTTTCACCCTCTTTAGAAACTGTTGCTGAATCAGATATGAAATTAAAAAAGTAGTGCACTTTTTACATTGACTATGGTGACGCGTTTCTGATTTTCGACTTAAAAAAGTTAAAATTCTAATGTGAATCTAGAAATAATGTAAATTTCATTGTAGTACCTACTAAAGAATATATCTTTTAATATAGAATAAAGGTCTTGCGTTATTCGAAATAAAAAGATTGGAATTTTACTAGCTATACAAACACATTAAATTTATTTCAAAAATTACAACTGAAGACCATGCGAAGATCATAGTCACTTAATGCATTGGCAAAAGTTTCATAATTTAGTTTGCGAGCAAGTTTTGTTATGGACGTTATCTGCACAACTTTTTTGTAATTATGAACATTCTCTTACTATTGCGCCAGTCAGTTCTTTAAGTTGTCTTGAAGTAAAACGATATTTAACAGAATTTATCACCGAGAATAATTCTAAGCCTTCTGCAGGCGGAAGAAATGAAGATTTGAAAGTGAAAATTAAGTAGTTAATGAAACCGATATATAACGCAGGCTCCCATTAAGAGCCTTGAGGCGCACTAACTTCAATTAATTTAGATGTGTAACTTATTCATTACCACACAGTTATGTTCCATAACGTAAGTGTAACAATGCACCCAATATTCTAATTCTCGAAATTATAAGTTGGGTAATTTAATTGTACCACACCTCCCTCTACATACCAATATAAAGAAGACACATCAATTATCGGTGCAGTGACTGAGCCGGTGCAGTGACTGAGCCGTGATAGTATCAAAAGGTTAAATAGATAGAAACCGACGAAAAATTAAACTGAAAAACTGAAATCGTTTAGAATTAAAAGCCATAAATAACTTTTCGGTTTTCTCATTTATTTGTAGTTAAGTAGTTTTTCAGTATTTTAGAGGCTGGCTGCTGGTGCCTCATCCTAAGAACAGCCGTTTTTCATACCTGCATAATTTCAGCCGAAGGACTCTCGTCGATCAGGAGCATCAGGATGGGACCAAATTGCCTCGGCTCGTGCATACCATAGTTATTTCCCGCCTGGACCTCATCAGCTTTGCCCAAAAAAGGCGAAGGCTATCGGGGCATCGGCGGCCGTGGCTAATCATTTACATCCTGCAGTCACCCTGTGACCGCCCACCTCAGTTATACCTTTTTTACACCCCGAATACCGGTACCTGATGGACCTGCACGTGAATCGCCCGGGGCTCCGTCAATAGTTGGGCCCGACTTAAGTGGGCGAAGGGCCAGGCCCTCGATAAAGAAACAGGAAAGGAAACATAATGACCGGAATGATAGATCTGGATTTGCGGCGTAAAGAGTCGCGCCGATACCATTCATTAGGGCATAAACAGGAAATTTGTAAATCTTAAAATAACTCTGCACTTCCGTTAACTCTGTGGGAGACTGCGGTTTTTCTGACGTATATGAACTCGTTCACATGTTAAAAATAAGCAGCTAGTGGTTGCGCGTACGATGCTTATAAATACATATAGCTGATGAGAGACGTCCTGGAATCACCCAAAATGGGGATATGTCAATGTCAAACCCGCATAACTACAAGACGTCAGTAGATCCAACTTGTTCCGTTTCCAAATATAACATCAGGGAACAAAACGCATTTTATTTCCTATTTCTTTGTACTGAATCGAAACGTGTTTGTAAAATCTCCCCATCAGATATTTTCCAATTAAATTTTTGAAACCTTATTTAATACATACCTATTAAACGGATAATTTCTAAGGAAGCCTTGTTTGATTTTCTGCGGTACTTTACCTCAGACATGTGTGTCCTAAGCTGAGCTTGAAGTAGTCAGCCATTATACTGAGATTCCATTTTTGTCAATAACGCTTTTCCTTGTTAAAAATATTCTGATAAAAATACTCACCGTGTTCGTTGTTCGCCCCCACCCGGATTTTCCGGAGAAACTCTAGGTAACAGCAAGTCAAAACAAAATCTTTATTGGCATACGCTATTACAAATTTTACCTGTTGTAATTTGCTAAAAGTATGTACAGCTTTCTCAACTTGATTTAACTTTTTCAAATATTTTGTGTCTTAACACTTCTGTCTTTTGAGGGTCGATAGAAAATACTTTCTTTAATTTTGCCATAACGGACATGAGGAAACTTATTTCTTAATTTTTCAATGTAATTTGTGTTTATCCATTGCTTTACAAACGTTTTTCATAAGTCGAAACTGGATGTGTAAAGAAGTAAGGTACATCTTTTCAGGCCAAGTGGATGGGTTTATATCATTTTTTTCGTCTGGAATAAATGAAATACGTTATGGCAATCTAAAAATAGTGGTCTTGCTTGTCCTGGCCATATACCACTCACATAAAGAAAACTGTAAAATGCTTTACTCGAAGGTCCCTCGCAAGTAGAAGTTTTGAAACAAAAATATGCATATTTTCGTTAATGGTAACCACTGAGCTATGTGCAAAATACTAATTTTATTTAACTAATAGTTCTTGATAAAGCAAAAACTAGAAGAAATTTTATTTTTTTAAGGTAACCACCCTGTATATATTTAACCGAAAGTATATTTGGTTTCAAGCTAGGTAGACATATCATCCGCATGCAAAATATCGGCTTCCTTCAACAAATAGTTTGAGGTATACCGCCATCTGACGGACAGACGGACAGATTGAGAAAACATGTTTTTCGTCATCTAGGACCACGAAACGTGAAGATCTGAAGAAATCTCAGAGGGTGATTTTTTCACGATTACAATACTTTTTTCGTCTTTTAGACGAGAGAAGTAAAAACAATAATATTTGGTGTAATCTAGATACAACCATAGCAAACATGTATTGACCTTTAGAGCACTTATATTTCCGATACTAAAACTTTTCTAAAATTAACTTGATGTTATGTTATACCTCTGTATGTTTGGAGCAGGAGCAGTGGGCACTGAAAAACTATTACTAAAACTTACTTCTTTGGAAAATTTGGTACTGAAAGTTCGGTAGTACTGGCGAAAATTGGTCTCGATGTAGAAGACAAATTAAAGTATTTTACTAAGCTCTTTGTTTTCAAGTGGTCCTTTTTCTACTTACCAGATAGAAAGTGCAGTCTGTTATGAATCGGCCTTCTTTATTTGACAATACTTAACAATCCACGTTATAAGACAAGAGTGGGATTTTTTTTTCAATTTTTCAATTATTTTTTTGCATAGCCACCATAAAAAATTAATCATCCTTCTCGGTTCAGGATTCTGTAGTGGTGAGGACAAGTCACAAGTGTTTATGTGTAGTTACATTTGTGTTTTCTAAAAATTGTTACACACTTTAGAACGTTGCAGATGCTATAAAAGTGTGAAGAAACTATTAGTAGAAGCCTACTGTTAGCAATCTACAGATTTTGAGCCTGATCTGGACCGTTTGCAGCAGATGATAAAAAGAAATAAAAAAATGGAAAGGATATATAAATGTTTTAGTAGATAAGTACTTTTATTACGTGTTTTGAATGAAATAAAATGAATTTTTATTTTATTACTAATAAAGAACAACAGCTTTTTCAGCGTTTCTGTTATTCCATGTTAGATTGTAGAAATAATAAGTTTACTTATTACTATGCCTATAATTCTAACGATCCAAGTTTTACATATACTTCATCTGCAATAAAGGCATAAGTCAACTTGTATCCTTATTGCTAAATTCAGATTAGGGTACGTTTACACTAAGGGAATAAGTCAAACAAAAACATAATTTTAGAAACTATTATTGAGTTTTCAGACTTTTTACATATTTGTGAAGCAAAAACTACACTCTTAAAATATCAGTTCAGTGTCTATTGTAAAGTTGGATATTTTGACTTATTCTCCTATTGGCCTATCGCATGGGACCACAGATGTGTTATTTTGGTTTGTAGACCATATGAAACTACACATATCGTACACTTTTCTTTTAGGTTGATGGAGATGTTCATAAATTTTTTGTATGCATCCTAGTTTACCAAGAGCAACCCGATTTGAGGTCATTTTCATCGATTCTCTACGTTGTCTATAACAACTCTATAATCTTCCTGACTCATGAGTCCAATTCTTCGTTTTTATTAAGTTCGTAGTTAGACTAACAATTTTCAATAGTAATATCACAAGGGCGAGACATACTTACCGATAATTTTGCACACGCCTATAGGTCGAGGCTGGTTGCAATGAAAACTGGCCCGAGGGTTTACCCGAAGACAGTTTTCTAAGGGTAACCAGCACGATGACTCTTGGCACGGGCAAAATTATGTGTAAGTGTGTTGCCCGCGTTTATATTTTGAAGATTATTACACAAAACCCGTATACGAATTATGATTTAAAATTGATCTAATAATGACCAAAAAAACTCAAATTGCATTTTTCTTGCTTTTCTATTTCTAATTGTGACACCATCTACGGGGTCGATATAATTAGCACTAGGAAGCTTATCGCTTGATAATCATCCCTAGGGCGCTTATCAGGTAATCAGTTCGGGATTGGTCGATTTAAAAAAAATGCATGGTTCTCATTCGATGATGTTACTCCTGTGACAGTTGTGTGTAATAATCATTCTTGTCTTTGTTATTCAGTTAGTGAAGCATATCTTTCAATTCTTCTCTGTTTTCAAGTGCCAAAATACTAACTTTATCGTCTATTTTGACATGAAACATTGTATTCGTGTATATATTTTTCATAAGATACCAAGAGTCTATCCTTCTTGGTTCATACGTTCTGCGACTGCCTCTTCTGTGGAATTAAACGCTTTAGTATAATCTATGGATGCTAAGTTGATTAGAATGTTGTATTCTAAACACTTCTCAATAACTACGGCTTTTGTGCTATGCCCTTTCCTGAGCTACTAAAATACTTATTTTGGTGGCTTTTCTACATAAATGCCATTTTTATAACAAACGCATGATTGGTTCTATTTTTATAGCACTATATCTTAAACTTGCTGAAAGACCGCCTGAAAGTACTAATTTTTGTCAATATTAGAATCAAATTTCGGCTTAGACCGCGTCGTCTTTGTAGATAAACATGCAGCATTAGTTGGCTTAATGTGCCTAACAGCTTGTTAACTCAAGTAAGGTGTTAGGCACATTAAGCCAACTGGGTGTTTATCTACAAAGACGAGGCGGTCTGAGCCGAAATTTAATTCAAGTAACCGTGAAAGCCTAGTATTGACTTCGATGGGTTTTTCTTATAAATACCGTTTCCTGGTAAATAACGTTAGGTGGATTTATGTTGTAGTAAAAGCTTACCAAGAGCTAAATCCACCCTTGATGGTCACAGCACCTACCTGCAGAAAAGTAATAAACCGTTCATTATAAGCATCGAATCATCAGATAGAGTGGAACAGGCAACCCAAATGGGACCTGGACATATCGCCGAATGGACAAAACGCCGAATCGTATATTAATGCCCAAAACGCCGAATCGTGCCCAAAACGCCGAATTCGTTTGAGTGGACAAATCGCCGAAAATGCCCAAAACGCCGAATGCTGTCGGTGGACAAATCGCCGAAAATGGACAAATCGCCGAATTAGTTGGCGTGGACAAAACGCCGAAAATGCCCAAAACGCCGAATTCTCTCGGTGGACATAGCGCCGAAAATGGACAAATCGCCGAATTAGTTATCGTGGACAAAACGCCGAAAATGCCCAAAACGCCGAATTCTGTCCGTGGACATATCGCCGAAAATGGACAAATCGCCGAACCGTGTAAAATGACCCCACATGGATCGGAAAGTTGGCATCCCTCGATTTTGTTCAAAACCCCCGTTTGTGTCGGTGGACATATCGCCGAAAATGGACAAATCGCCGAATTAGTTAGCGTGGACAAAACGCCGAAAATGCCCAAAACGCCGAATGTTGTCGGTGGACACAACGCCGAAAAGGACAAATCGCCGAATTAGTTAGCGTGGACAAAACGCCGAAAATGCCCAAAATGCCGAATGCTGCCGGTGGACACATCGCCGAAAATGGACAAATCGCCGAATTAGTTACCGTGGACAAAACGCCAAAAATGCCCAAAACGCCGAATTCTGTCGGTGGACAGATTGCCGAAAATGGACAAATCACCGAATTAGTTACCGTGGACAAAACGCCGAAAATGCCCAAAACGCCGAATTCTGTCGGTGGACATATCGCCGAAAGTGGACAAATCTCCGAATTAGTTAGCCTGGACAAAACGCCGAATTCTGTGAGTGGACATATCGCCGAAAATGTCCAAAACGTCGAATTAGTGGGCGTGTACCAAACGTCAAAGATGTCGAAATCATATATATAATACACATATATTGCTGGTAGGGCCTGGAAACTTCAGAAAACATTACGGCGCCGACATAGTCTCACTTAGAGTATAACGCGTCTCGTGCGCATGCGTGAGAATTCGAACTCCGCCTTTAGAGGCGAATTTTAAACTTGACCACTTCCCCATTGGGCGGACGACGCCGCCACGCTTGCGCACAGCTCACCGTATACATGAAGGAGTTGGTTGTGTGTCTCACTTCATCGGTGAGTTTCCCACTCATAGCGCTAGCAATATAGTAAGTATTAGATATATGGTCGAAATCACCAATTCCTGTTAGTGGGTATGGTACAAATTAAGGATGCAGAATATTTTACGGCCAAACAAATAGCGAGAATTGTTTTCAAGTTGTTATTTCTAAGTTACAACAATAATAAATTCAACTAGCATTTGCTGCCAGCATAAACAACAACTGTAAACTAATAGTTGATATTCTAACTAGAATTTTTGATATCCCGTGTGCATTTTTGTGATTGAGTATTGAGGGTGGTGTCATTTTGTTCCTTATGCTGGGACCCGCGACTGGGATGAGTGAGGGGGCTATTTGGGATAAGTTATTATTTAAAATATAAATAAAGTAAATATGTTTTAAAAACCAGAATATCTATTTCATATTCTATATCGAGCATATACTGCAACTTATAATAATAATAAAATAAAGTGATAATTGACCGGCATTGAATCCAAAATGGCAAACTTTAATTTTTTATTTAAAAAACTCTTTGAATATAAAACAACAGGAAGGAGCATTTACCAGATGAGGTTTGCGTCGAGAATGGAGGTTGCATATGGCGATAGTTGTTTCCGTTTGACACTGGCGTACTGTCTGTAAAGGATATATTATGGGTTTTTTATATATCAAGGATCAACATTTTATGTATTCTACACATTTATATCGGGTGATTATAAATGTTTTTCCATCAAGCTACTTATGAAATATTTGTTATATGAATAATATGTAGGTGGCACTGTAAGTCTATGTCAAATTCGAAGTTAGCAGGTTAGCTTTGCGTCAGTCTTGATTATAAAATTACCCGGTATATTAATGCCTAGACAAGCTATTAGGTTAGCTTATTGGAATTTATATATATTGCTATGATTATAGACTTATGTTCGTTTAATAATAATGGTTTTAACCTTAATAAAAAGAATAGCATGTATCTCAACTCAGGGGTAGGTTCTGAAATATCAAGTAATCTAATTGTAATTTGAATTATGTTAAAACTTCAATAAATTTGACATTTATGTCATTTGCAATTGCTTGTGCAGATAACTAATCAAGATCCTTTACAAATTATATAAATTCATAAATCAATTCGTAAGTATGACTTTCTTTGTCTTAATGAACCAATTTTAAATTTTCTTTGTTACAGATAACATTAGCAAGTATTTATTATTAACTAACCTGCAACGCTCAAACTTCCAAGTAGCTTGAATCAGCCTGTTTCCTTCAGTTGTATCTGTAAATAAACACTAATCACCTCACTTGTAAACTCGCTGCATCCATCACGTTGTCGACTCAAACTGTCCAGCTGTGAGTATCCTCAAAATAATCTTGTTGTTTAACAATCCAAATCCTCATGTATGTTCCCTCAGTCGTCAGGAAGTTGATCTCCGTTCAATGGGACCCAGTCTGTTGTGACAAAACTCCAAACAGCAACCTCGTCCTAAGCTGGAAGATGACAGTTCTCCACCAAGTCCAAACACCCTCCGGCGCAGCACACAGAAACTCCAAGCAGCGTCAACACTGCCCAAAAGAAAGTCCAATCGCCAATCCTTTGTATTAAAATTCCAATCAATTATATCCAAATCGTTACTCTTACTGATGTTTTATTATATAGTTCCAATTAATAATCTTGATCCTCCATTCTTGCTATATTTTATCTTTGTATTTACTTGCACTCCTGTAGTTATACATGAAAAATTCATTTACATTGTCGAGTTATATTTTCACTTCAGTACCACGTAAATTTCATGTATAGTCCATTTATCATGCCAAAATAGTTCTTAGATAAATAGACTAGAGTATATTAAAGTTTATTAGTAGAAAAAATACTTTACATTTCAGTTTTCAAGTTTGTTTATTTAATAATCCCCTTAAAACATATTTTTCTATCTCTTGACTACCATTATTTAAATTGAATGCCACACTCTAGACATTTTATATTAGGACTTTGATTCATTATCCTGCAACATTAAGTTGTTTGCATTATAATATTTCCTAGCTTTTTCAATGATTACTATACGAATACTATTCCATTCTTTGCACTTAATTTTCGATATATTTAAATTATTTCTCTCTCTATGTACCATAGCAATATATATGAATTAAATAAATTATTATTTATTTATTATTATAATTATAATTATTTTACTGAGTTTAAAAATTGTCGTTATTTGTATTAAACAAATTTTAATAAAAAAACATTATGTAAATTAATTCACATTAACATTAATTTAACGAGTTGCTGCTACAATCGCAAAATTTATATGGTGATAAATATAGAATAAGTTGGAGTTTTAACAAATTTATTTATTTTAATTTTTCTTAAATTTATTTATTTCCAACAGACAAATATAAATATTTCTAATATATGTATTTTTAAAAATAAATTATAATTGACTTAGATATACATTTTTAATAAAAGTAGTAAATAGACCACATAAGGAAACATTCTTGTGCTTGGCCTTTTTCTACAGTACCTTAAATTTTACTAGAATTGTTCTAAGCTTTTCTATATTGACTGCACTTTTTTCTTTGTAAGTGTTGTTTCACAAGATTGTCTGAATATATTTTGTTAATCGG
The DNA here is from genome assembly GCA_940337035.1 of Agriotes lineatus. Classification (NCBI taxonomy): domain Eukaryota; kingdom Metazoa; phylum Arthropoda; class Insecta; order Coleoptera; family Elateridae; genus Agriotes; species Agriotes lineatus. The sequence goes on from CALNHX010009321.1 coordinate 24,918, forward strand.
TTGTTATTTCGTCATTTGTCAACGCACAAACATCTAACAGAAATCCTAGAAATGCAAGTTTATAATGTGTTTACTGCATTCAGTCTAGACACTATATATTATATACTAGCTGACCCGGCAAACGTTGTTTTGGATTATGACATGGTGGGGAAAACCTTTCAAACCATTAAGCACAGAATGATAAAAGTATGACTGCAAATAGAAAGTCGTACAGTGTATAGAAAAACACACTTTCGATATTTTCCAATTTTCCGCTGTCCCTTTGGATTTTTCCAAATTTTCTTTTTTTGCTAAACCACCTCGGGAGTAAGGCGAACAAAACAAAAAAAACATCCAAATCGGTCCACGGTGAGTGATTTTTATATATACAGATTATATTGCTTAAATAATGTGCAATCATTTATCCAAAATGAATAATTGGGCCAGTCCAACAGCGTGTTTTCTTGTATTAACCAATTCGTCAAAACAAATTTGTGATTTCAACCGAACGCGCCTCTTGCGAGAGAACAATGCGGGCATTAAAATTCGGACGAAAAGCCCAATGGGGTGGGGAAATTCCGAAAACGTCATAGTTACCTGGGACATTAGAAGAATTAACAAAATCTCAACATTCTGTTACATACAATAGGTACCTAACTATTGTTTCTTTTACTAAGCGGTACAAACTTATTTTTCGTGAACAAACTTTGTTGTCAATCATGGATTTCGAGTACTTTTTCTGCCAAATTACTCAAAGAATTATTTGAATAACTTGGCATTTTTCCTTGAAGAATTCATTAGCAAGCGCAGTATATAACACAGGCAAAGTTGTGGTATGAGCGTTACATGTTTTTCTTCTAATAAATTTATAAAAAAGGCACGCTCCACAACTCAGGAATGCAGTTGATCCAATATAACTTCCAATAGATTTGAGTAAAGCTATTATTATGTGCAATTCTCATGGAATGATCACCCCAATTTTCGGTTAAAAAAATGCCACCTTTAGATGTATCAAAGGCCGTTGTAGTCGACGGTTTACAGTCACAACTAACTTTCCAGTTTGGTTGATGCAGGAAGTAATGGCAAAATAGATATAAGTGTTTTGTGTCTGCTATCATATACCATGGAATTGTGGGTAGACAGAGTTATTAGCACTTGATTGGAACTATAAGTCTGACTTAAATTAACAATTTCGCCTAGCAACCATATGATGTCTTACGTTGCAACTTCTGTTAGATAATGACGGAACATCAACAGTCATAGTTGACCTTTTTGTTTAGCACCCTTTGGAAGGAACCAGGACAGTGTGTAAATTGTTTCCGGAAATGTTTTAGAAATGTAAGCACACTGGGCCATAAATACCGCCACTACCTCTTTTATTTTTATGGCACTTAAACATTTTATAAGTTTGCTATTTGTTTTGTATAATCGATTACCTTTAATTTGATACCCAACAAGTTCATGTTTAGTTTTTTCTTTGAATATAAAACAACAGGAAGGAGTCTGGTCTTTTATTGGCCGTACTTAAAAGTGCGACTGAAATCGCCATATGCAACCTCCAAGTATGACTCACTTGTGGTAGTTTATTCATGGTAGTTGTCAAATAACGTGATCATAGGGGTATAATTTTTTGCATTTTAATTGTATAAAGCCTTACTCAATGCGTACTTATTTTCAGATAATGTTTATTTACAAGCTGGTTGGTAATTAAAATTAAAATATTGACTGTCCTGAACTGCCGGCAAGACTTAACTTTCATATACCTGATATAAGAACGAGAAATGGTCTCACATTTGTTAATACTTGTCCTAGACAAATTCCTATAAAAATTCATCACTTTTTGCAAGCACTGCATCATACAATCTTATCAATAATCAAATTGACATATTTCACTGTGACTTGAAAGGTTTTTCTAAGAATTTGTTTTATACTGTAAGTTTATTGTAATCTTAGGTTGGTTTTCGACTGTATAATAGAAATTATGTTTGAGTTAGTTCTAAATATGAAATTGTACACTTTCTATAATTGGGCTTCCTGTCTGTTGGAAATAAATAAATTTAAGAAAAATTAAAATAAGTAAATTTGTTAAAACTCCAACTTATTCTATATTTATCACCATATACATTTTGCGATTGTAGCAGAAACTCGTTAAATTAATGTTAATGTGAATTAATTTACATAATTTTTTTTTATTAAAATTTGTTTAATACAAATTACGACAATTTTTAAACTCAGTAAAACAATTATAATATAATAATAATAAATAATAATTTATTTAATTCATATATATATAAATTCCAATAAGCTAACCTAATAGCTTGTCTAGGCATTAATATACCGGGTAATTTTATAATCAAGACTGACGCAAAAGCTAACCTGCTAACTTCGAATTTGACATAGACTTACAGTGCCACCTACATATTATTCATATAACAAATATTTCATAAGTAGCTTGATGGAAAAACATTTATAATCACCCGATATAAATGTGTAGAAATACATAAAATGTTGATCCTTGATATATAATAAACCCATATATATCCTTTACAGACAGTACGCCAGTGTCAAACGGAAACAACTATCCGCCATATGCAACCTCCATTCTCGACGCAACCTCATCTGGTAAATGCTCTTTCCTGTTGTTTTATATTCAAAGAGTTTTTTAAATAAAAAAATTAAAGTTCGCCATTTCGGATTCAATGACGGTCAATTATCACTTTATTTTATTAGATTATCAGTTGCAGTATATGCGAGATATAGAATATGAAATAGATATTCTGGTTTTTAAAACATATTTACTTTATTTATATTTTAAAATAATAACTTATCCCCAAATGAGCCCCCTTGCTCATCCCAGCATAAGGAACAAAATGTCACCACCCTCAATACTCAATCACAAAAATGCACACGGGATATCAAAAATTATAGTTAGAATATCAACTATTAGTTTACAGTTGTTGTTTATGCTGGCAGCAATTGCTAGTTGAATTTATATTGTTGTAACTTAGAAATAACAACTTGAAAACAATTCTCGCTATTTGTTTGGCCGTAAAATATTCTGCATCCTTAATTTGTACTCGTACCATACCCACTAACAGAGGAATTGGTGATTTCGACATCTTTGACGTTTGGTACACGCCCACTAATTCGACGTTTTGGACATTTTCGGCGATATGTCCACTCACAGAATTCGGCGTTTTGTCCAGGCTAACTAATTCGGCGATTTGTCCATTTTCGGCGATATGTCCACCGACAGAATTCGGCGTTTTGGGCATTTTCGGCGTTTTGTCCACGATAACTAATTCGGCGATTTGTCCATTTTCGGCAATCTGTCCACCGACAGAATTCGGCGTTTTGGGCATTTTCGGCGTTTTGTCCACGGTAACTAATTCGGCGATTTGTCTATTTTCGGCGTTGTGTCCACCGACAACATTCGGCGTTTTGGGCATTTTCGGCGTTTTGTCCACGCTAACTAATTCGGCGATTTGTCCATTTTCGGCGATATGTCCACCGACACAAACGGGGGTTTTGAACAAAATCGAGCGATGCCAACTTTCCGATCCATGTGGGGTCATTTTACACGGTTCGGCGATTTGTCCATTTTCGGCGATATGTCCACGGACAGAATTCGGCGTTTTGGGCATTTTCGGCGTTTTGTCCACGATAACTAATTCGGCGATTTGTCCATTTTCGGCGATATGTCCACCGAGAGAATTCGGCGTTTTGGGCATTTTCGGCGTTTTGTCCACGCCAACTAATTCGGCGATTTGTCCATTTTCGGCGATATGTCCACCGACAGCATTCGGCGTTTTGGGCATTTTCGGCGATTTGTCCACTCAAACGAATTCGGCGTTTTGGGCACGATTCGGCGTTTTGGGCATTAAAATACGATTCGGCGTTTTGTCCATTCGGCGATATGTCCTAGACCCCTTTTTTATAGCTATAGAAGTTGATTTATCAGAAGAAATAAATAAAAGAATTAGTAAATATGCACCAATAAACTCAAGAATAATAGAAATAGAATTAGGATTAAATGGGAAGGTTAATATAATACAAATATATGCGCCACGAGAGGGAACAGAAGAAGAAGAAATAACAGAGTTTTATTGTAACCTGCAGACAGTCCTAGATAAAATCAGGGAAGAAAACAATAGAATCATAATGGGGGACTAGAACGCAAGAGTTGGAAACGATAAACATAGAGGAGGGGGAAGTATTGGAAGGTTTGTAAAGCAAGGAGAACTAGTAATAAACAGGAATGGTCAAAAAATGTTCGAATTCTGCCAGATAAATGAGTTACTCATCGAAAACACGATATAGAGCAAGAACAAAGAAGACAAATATACGTTTACAGCTGAAGAAAGAAATGCTAGGAGCATTATAGATTACATAACATACACGGAAGAACATGCAAGAAGAGATAGAAAAAGTAAAGACAGAAATAGAAGCAGATATGGGAACCCAGCACAGATCAGTCACAGCAGTAATAAAAGAAGTGGAAGTAGAGAGAGAAAAAAAATTATAAGAAAATGCTCATATACAAAATAAAACAAGAAGAAAATATGAAGAAGTATCAAACAGAAACCGATAAAGAATTTCAAAAAATAGAACAGGAAGAATTACAACTAGAAGAAAGATGGAGGAGATTTAAAGAAATAATACACAATAAGGCAGCTGAAATATGTGGACGGAGATGATATAATAGGAGATGAAAGGTTGATATGGTCTCAATGAGGTATGATGTCGAATAAATGCTCTTGTTAAATATCGAGAAATGCCACCGCTCCCTTTGCTTAGCGGCTCTGTCAACCAGTCCTATCCTCACTTTCACGTAGTATCTCCTGACTGTAGTCGTCAAAGACTGTAGCAAACAAGGAAGGACGAGAGGCGAACTTCCGGCGCCTGAAAACCGGAACTTTTCGGCTAACGAAGCTAATCCTAACAGAAAAGACTGGTCCTCCTAGTCAGGGGGTTTGGAGTTGGGCCAGCTACCCATCGACTAGAAAATCAAAAATTCTGCTAAAAATACTTTTAAATCACCTCGGAATTGGACGGAAAACAACCTACGACGACATTTGGCGAGTAAAAGAACGATGAGATGTGTAAATTGGAATGTACAAGGACTATCAAATAAAATACCAGAAATTTTACTTTCTCTAAACCAGAGTAAAGCGGATATAGCTATTCTAACAGAAACCAAAAAGAAGGGAAAAGGAAATGAAGAACTAACAAATTATCTACACTTTTGGACAGGTGTTGATAAGTCTCAGAGAGCGACAGCCGGAGTCTCTATTTTAGTTAAGATGAAACACAAGAAATTTATTAAAAGTTATGAATGCAAATCGGAAAGGATTATGAGTTTGACACTCGATTTATGGATATGCAACTACAACAATAACTACATATGCGCCTACAGATGACTCCACGCAACAAGTAAAGGATAAGTTCCATACACAGCTAACGGAAGTAATAGATAGGATTCCTAAAAACCGAGAGGTAATTATAACAGGTGATATGAATGCTAGAGTAGGCTCAAAAATGCAAGATGAAGTAGTAGGTCAATTTGGCGAACAAACTGTTAATAACTCGGGAGAAATGCTGGTTGAATTTTGTAAACAGAATGCGTTAAAGATTATGAATGGAGTCTTTAAACATAAAATGATTCACAGATATAAATAGGGAAAGGCCATCTTTACAACACAAGTCCATAATAGACTACTTGATTACTAAACAAAAAACTCGGATTAAATGGCAAGACTGCAGAGTGAAAAGAGAACGAAACTGTGGATCTGATCATTACATGCTAGAAGCTAAACTAATTTATCCATTCAATATAAATAGTAAAAAGCAACAACAAAATAGAAATGAAAAAATGAATGTACAAGAGGAAGACTGTAATACACAGAAATATAAACTATACTTAATGCAACAACCCAGCATCAAACTGCTGTATCAAAATCGCCTTAAACTAGAACTAGACAAATTACCAATAAACGAAGACATGGAAAATGAATATGAAAATATCAAGACTGCAATACATTCAGCAGCAATGCAAGCTTTGGGTCCAGTACCTCACAAGAAAAAGGGAATAAAACCTCCATGGCTTACAGAAGAAATTGAAGTACTAATAAAAGAACAAAATAAGAGCTTCAATGAGTGGCTAACTCTAAGAAATGATGAGAAACGTGTACTATATAAGGAAAAAAAACGGTATTTAAAAAGAAAAATAAAAGAGACAAAGAACCAGTTCTGGGAACAAAAATGTAATCAAATTAATAGCTTGATTGGCGGTGCACAATCAACGGAGGTATGGAGAACCATTAAACAGCTAAAGTCTAATGAGACCAATAAAATGTTCAATCCAATTAATATGAAGGAGTGGGAAATCTATTATACAAGATTGTTAACAGAGAATCGAAATTATCAAAGAAATACACCATTGATGCAAGAAAACCAAACACCAAACAACTATATAACCAAAGAGCAATGCTCTTTGATATAACTATAAATGAAGAAGAGGTAGAGACAACAACTAAAGAAAATGAAAAATGGTAGATCCCCTGGTCCAGGCAACATACCCGTTGAACTAATTAAATATGGAGGGAATCAATCATCAATAGAATAACAAGACTGATGAACGACTGTTGCAAATTAACAAAAATGTCCCAAGAATGGAAAAAAGCTTATCTGGTATCCATCTTTAAAAAAGGAGATAGAAAAGACCCGGGTTGTTACAGGGGTCTTAGTATCATTAGTAGCATGAGTCGCCTTTTTGGAAAAATATTCTTCAGCGAAGAACAAAGTGGATTTACTTCGGGATGCTCATGTGTCGATAATTTATTTATTCTACAACAACTTACGGAAAAAAGAATATCGACAGGGAAAGGACTACATTTAGCCTTCATCGATCTAGAAAAGGCATATGATACAATACCACGACAAAAACTCTGGGAAGCTCTAGAAACATTGAACATTGATGTACGACTGTAACAATAATTCAAGAATTGTACGAAGGATATATAGCTTACGTCAAAGCAGGTAGACAACTATCAAACCCAATAAATACTTCAAAAGGGTTAAGGCAAGGATGTTGCCTATCCCCTCTAAATGTAAACTATAGATCCTAAAACATTATTTTAGATAATATAATTTATTTCTAATCATATTAATACAGCCAAGTATGCAACCGAAAAGAAAACAACGAAAAATGCAACAAAATTGAATTAACATAAAAAAATAGTAATTATAAAAATTTTCTGTCATCAAACTGAAGAATTTTTCATCAATAAAGCGAAATTTACCCACGCTAAAATTTGTCAAGCAGTCGACATCTCGCAAAGAATCCCTAATAAATTTTACAAATCTCCTAAAGGAATTCGCTATAATCCTAGATTGTTATTGAAAAATGTAAAGTTTGGAGATGGTCTAGACAGTGATGCAGAAATAGCGGAGAGCCTAAAAATCCAAAAAAAGTAATAAAGAAAGCAAAGAAAAGGATGAAAAAAAAACAATAGGAACTGGAAGATGGACGAAACCTACTCGACAGAATTAATGCAGATGATATGAACATTTTTGCTGAATCTGAAATAAAACTACAACACAATTTAGATGTAGTGAACAAAGAACTACAGAAGATCAATATGGAAATAAATATAAACAAGACGAAAAGTATGATAATATCAAACGGAAATAAAACACACAACATACATATAAATGGAGAAAAAATAGAAGAAGTGACTAGTATTAAATACCTGGGATCGATAATCCAGCAAAACGGAAAGATAGATCAAGAAATAAACAAAATGATAGGAAAAACAGGCAGAATAAATAATACGATGAGATCAACATTCTTAGACAAAAGAGAAATGCGAAAGAACATAAAAACAGAAGTAGTAAAAAACCATAAATCAAGAATAAGGCCCTGAACACACGGGATTCCGTTTCCCAGATTCGGTATGCGGGATACAGAATCTGAGTCTGTTCAGACACGGCGACTGAATCTCAGGCGCGGGCCTTCAGTCACTTGCAGTGCCGTGCTGTTATGGACCTAGCATTGCTGTTCTATGTTTCTGTCGAATTAGTCTAGAAGTGCTGTATTTAAAGTCAGGGACTGGGCTCTACAAAGCTAATAAACTTTTTATTGTTAAATAATGTACATTCTATGACCGTTGTATAGTAAGGAACGCCTTGCTTATTCGATTTAAATAGAAGTTGAAGAAAATCTGCTACGCCTATGACATGATATCGCATGTTCTGGCTGGCAAAAGTAGGCGAGTCCAGGCCGTGGTACACGTGGACTCATATCCTCTATATGCTCCAATGGTAAATCGGTATCTCAGATACAGAATGTGTCGCCGGCGGCCGATTTTCCTTATCTCTCCATTTCGGCCGCCGGCGACAAATTCTGTATCTCGGATACCGATTTACCATTGGAGCATATAGAGGATATGAGTCCACGTGTACCACGGCCTGGACTCGCCTACTTTTGCCAGCCAGAACATATGATATCATATCATAGGCGTAGCAGATTTTCTTCAACTTCTATTTAAATCGAATAAGCAGGGCGTTCCTTACTATACAACGATCATAGTGCGTACATTATTTGACAATGAAAAGTTTATTAGCTTTGTAGAGCCCAATTCCTGACTTTAAATACAGCATTTCTAGACTAATTCGACAGAAACAAAGAACAGCAATGCTAGGTCCATGACAGCACGGCACTGCAAGTGACTGAAGGCCCGCGTCTGAGATTCAGTCGCCGTGTCTGAACAGAAACAGATTCTGTATCCCGCATACCGAATCTGGGAAACGGAATCCCGTGTGTTCAGGGCCTTAATGCTATTAATATGAGATTCCTGAAGAGAAATGAGAACAAAACAAGAAAAGAAAGAACAAAAAACGAAACTCAGACAAGTCAAGATTAAACTCATATATGATAAATTGGTAGAGGGACAGCTATAGTGATGTGGGTCAGGTAAATACCTAAAAACTGGGAATTTATCAAATTTGTAATATTTAGAAAGCTAAGCTAACTCAGATAATAATAAAATAAACTACATAGAAATAAACTGAAATATTTTATGTAAACTAACAGCTTAAATGTAACATTGAAAAGCATTCACCGGGGTAAATTTATCGTTTATCGTTGAAAAACATTGTAGTTGCCGAAGCTTACAGAAATAAATAATTAGACACAATAAATTGCAACCCGTCAGGATTTACAAAAAAATTGGAGGGACTTTGTGATTACTCTGACTCCCGGAGATTGGGATGATTCTTAAATTTAATGCTGTTAATGAGTTCATTTATTGTTTGTACTTCATTATTTTTTGACTTGTTTCCATTTTTGAAAAATGAACTTTATAGGCTGCTCGTAAAACACTTAGTAGAACAACAAATAAAACATCACACTTACTAAACAACCATATAATAAAAGACAAAGCAAAACAATATTGATAAATTTGATATGCCATGCCCCAATTTTAGGGGTGCGGGTCGTGTGCAGATACTACTTAAATGGCCCTGAGTTACAACTTAATATTAACTTGAAGAAATAATCCTTATATGTATTTATTAACATTAATAATAATTGTACTTATATACATATTAAGAATCAATCTTAAGAAGGCAAAGAAAATCACAAAATCACATAAACAACGTTGTATACCGATTGGACCATAATTATATATAACAGCAATGAAATAGCATGAACAAAAGCACAGAATAATAGAGTAAGAAAGAGATAGCCATAAAAAAAGTTATTTTAGTAAGCATATTTAGTTGACTTATAATTAAAACGTTAAAATGAGCGTCAAGTCTACTCAAATATTTGTTCTTCGATGACTGACATCGAAAGTAGATTTTTCTGACTGGCATTTGACAACATTTGTCAAAATGAAATATGATTATTTTTGCCTTAATAATATGCCCAGTCATCAAAAAAAGTAGGCATATTTCGAGCTAAAAGTTCTCTTGCTGCTTTTACATGCACAAGCGGCAAGACTGCACTTTCAGTTCTTAACATATAATATACTATTCTATGTTCATCTTTTTCTTATTCGAGCATTGAATTCTGTGTTTTATTCATGCTATCTCATTGCTGTTACATATAATTATGACCCCATCTGTATTTTTGGGCAGTAAAATGTTTTCAGTGCATCTATTTTACTCTACATTTTGATAAAATTCGAATAGAGCACCTTCACTTACCAATCAATTATACTGGTTAGATTAACTTTATGCTATTTGTAAATCTGGCTATAAATACCCGTGTAAATACCCATTTTGGGTATATACACGGGTAAATACCCCAGGTATTTACCCTTAATAATAAATACCTGGGTAATTTACATCACTAGACAGCTAAGATGGTTTAGACATACAGTAAATTTATTTTAATGGTTAACATAGCCTTTTCGTTTCTATGCCAGCATTTAATCATACAGGTCACTTCCATACTCACCAATGAAATCAATAGATTAGAGCGTTTATTTTACGAGTTAACATACGAATTTAAATTAGGTACCTACTTGCTAATAAGAAACTTTAATTTTGTTACCGGAATGTAGGTATGCAACTAAAAAGTAGATACGTAGGAACAACTTGTGTGTCGTATCTTTTCTTAAGTGGTATACATTAGGATAACTTTTAATTGTCTTTTTCACAAGTAATAATTCCTATGTTAACTCGTAAAATACACGCTCTAATCTATTGGTCTTATTTGTAACTATGGGAATGACCTGTATAATTAAGTGATGGCATAAAAACGAAACGCTTATGTTAACTATTAAAATAAATTCCCTGTATATGCTGTATGAAAGATGAAAGACTTACAAAAAAAGAATATATGAAACAAAAGCACAAGGAAAGAATACAAAGGGACCACCGAAAAAAACTTGAAATGATGGAATAAGAAAAGACGCAGAGAAGAAGGGCTTAACATGGGAAGAAATCAAACAAACAAAAATAGGAAGATATGGAGAGGAATATGCAAAACAAGGCTACACTACACTCGCCTTACACCTCATGGTAGAAATGCATAGGATTAAGAAAGAAAGTTTTCTATTAATACGTTTGTTGTATATAAACAAAATCTGTCAAGCGTTACATTGCTGAATGTAGGAGAATCTAATTTTATGTACGAATCTGTAGAGAAACACTATTATTTTCATTCACGATATTAAAACACATTAATTTTCTAGATTATCATCTGTTGATCTCATAAGTCTTTATATAAGGCATAACTACAAATGAGTAAATGTAAATGATGTAATCGACATCGGATAATAGCCTATATATTGACATCATTAAAGGATGTGATTATTCACAGTGATTACATCGGCTTTTGATGATGCTATTATTCAAATTATGTACATGCAAGCACTTCTTAAGAGCTGTTTAAAATCCTTTATAATAAATTGAAATTTATTTTAAACTATTACAGATGAGACAATTTAAAGCACCTATACAACTGAAAAAAATATTTTTATAAATGATATATGATATATTTAACAGTATTTATTTATTTAGAACGGTGCAGTGTAAAGAACAGAGGCTTAAGCCTATATTGCTCACAATGCTATTAGGCCGATATTGAGCATATAATGGATGAGGATACACTTTGTGGCCGAGGCTAGTAAATTATCTGAGTATGCTGTTTAACAGTTTTCGTAATATCTACTAAAAGTGGCCAATTTTAAGATGCGATTTTAATATAAATAAAATTTACTAGTAACCTGAGTCCCGCACGTACGTTGATAGTGTAGCAACAGATGATTACAAATTCGTTTTCAAACCAATTAAAACAATTTAAAAGTGTAGCAATGGTGGTTAATCAAATAACAGCTGTGGCTGGTAAATTTTAACGGCTGTTGCTGTTATGGGTGACATTTCCATCAAGCAGACCGTAGGCTACTGATATAGTACAACAATAAAATATAGGTATTATGAAAAATTATATAAAATTGTGCAAGTCAGATTTTATGATTGAAATTATCACTGCGACAATCATGGTAATTATATGAAGCCAATTATCAAGTGATAATATTTACACCTTTAGCACATTTACCAAGCTTTACAATGTAAATATTGCAGGTTTTATCACAATACATTTGTAATAAACAGCTTGAAAATGCAATAAATTTTGACTCTACAATTTTAGCTAACACATTCAATAAAATATTGTATGTCATCTAACAAGCAATTTAAAAATAAATCCGATACACAAATAAGTTCTCATAATGAACTGACCACACCAGTTTTGAGAGGCGTGTCTGCGTTATCCATAATTGCTAAATTCAACAGTCATTTGGGAAGTGGGATTGTTTGTCCACTGTGCTTTCAATCATGAAATCCCATTATTGCCAAGGTTGTATTCAAACTAATTTGTAAAACCATTGCCCACTCGTACCTGAACCAAAAGATGTTATTTTATGCACGCACATGTGTGCTTTGCATTACTAAAAGGACAAAAAGGCCCATAAATATTTATGAGCTCTGCTATATACAAAAAACCTACACTTGCACTGACTTTTTACGAATTATATTTTTTTTAAGTTCTTAAAAAAATACATTAAATAATACCTTACTTCTAAAATCTGTAGCTCCAACAACGTGGTGCTCCATATAAGCATGCTCCATACTACGACTCCAGCCAGGCCCAGCACCACAATTAGGGGTTTGTATCGGCACAGGTCGGTGATTAAAAACACAACCACGAGTTGTGCCAAATAGGCGTAAGTTCCCACCGGATAAACCTCCTGTATCACCGTTTCGTTGGTGTTGTTCCACCATGGCCCCGTCAGATATTCGTAGATGAAGGGCTCGGAGGGGCGGATTTCCTTAAGAAACCCGAAGCCTGACAGCAGCACGGAGATCCTCAGCCACTCGTCCATGGTCACCTCCTCCCAGAGCAACACTATTAGCACTATAAATTGATAGCGCCTTGACACCTACTTATTTACAAGTGGCGCTAAAGATGAAAACGACCTTTAATTATCACATGCGTCTCCTCTTTCGACATTTTAATCTATATTTATCAGTCATCGAACATGCACGAGTTTTCAGCAGTTGACTGATTGGTAGCGTGTGAGGTTATATTGGATATGTCACATGTCAGCCGTCCTCGAAACCATCAAAACATAACCTGCAATTTATTGTAGAACCCCTTAGAAAATATTCTAAGTAGAACCCCCACATTAAATTTTTATTTATGGCGCCAAAGAAGGGGGCGTCTGGGTCCAAGCCCGCAAAGGGGGCTAAAAGCGAAGACGCCGATAAAGGCAGGTTATAAAATATGTTACCTTAATTGGTAGTTAGTTCCCTACATGCTACAAACAACAGTTTTTCACCTCATTTACAGGTGCTGCAAAAGAAAAGAAAGGTGGAACAGCAGTTAAAGTTAGACATATCTTGTGCGAAAAGCAAGGCAAGTGTTTGGAAGCTTTAGAAAAGTTAAAAGCTGGGCAGAAATTTCCGGAAGTCGCTGCTGCGTACAGTGAAGACAAAGCACGGCAAGGAGGTGACTTAGGATGGATGACCAGAGGTTCCATGGTAGGTCCTTTTCAAGATGCAGCTTTTGCGTTGCCAATATCCACTGTAAATAGCCCGGTTTATACTGATCCGCCAATTAAAACAAAATTTGGATATCATATAATAATGGTAGAAGGTAAGAAGTAAAACGTTGTTGAACTGACTGTTTTAAGTGCATTTGTAATAAAGATTGTAATGTTTGTACGTTTTTGTATTTTATTATTATTAAAGTGTTATCCAATTTTTCATAATTTACAGACAATAATCATTTATGTTACAAAAACGAGTTTTTATGGGAGACTTCATTAGTTATCCATCATCTCGATTGTTTTGGGACCGTTCTGATATTTTGCCGATTGTCCCATGCATTGGCACAATGATTAAACTTCAAGGCTATTTAAATGACGAATTTTGAATAATATTTGTACGTATTAAGATCGTAAGAAGGAAATCAAGGAAACACCTTGGAAGACAAATGGAGCGACATGGAAAAGATACATGAAAAGAATACCCAAGAAATGGAAGGAAGCGCTATTGATCTAAACGATCTGAGATAAAACAATTTTTGATAACATACAAGATATTAGGAATATTAATAAAATACCGACTAGAAAAAGATATCAGATAAGAACAGGTGATGTGGATTCCGGTGCAATAGGTCAATCATAGACCAAATCTTCCGAAAAAGTAGATCCAAGACAAGTCATGATCAGAATTTAACGCTAAAAATTATATTTATAGACTCAAGCAAGCAGGGTTGTCATGATTTTCTCCAGCCCAAAAAACTCAGTAGATTTTTTCGGGTTAAACCCACCTGAAGAACCCATAGGTTTTAGACTAAATGTGGGTTCTTTAAAAATTGACAAAAGTATTCAAACGCTGTGGTATCAAATCTTCCATTAATAACAATTGCAATCATTTTACTTTCTTTCACTTCGTAAAATATAGTAGATCATGATTTTTTTCAAAGTAGAGATTTGTGCGGAAGTATCCATTTTCGTATTTTCTGATTCAGAAAAAGTGGTTTTTGAGGTGATTTCTGCCTATCAGTCTGTTAGTCTTTGAGTCTATTAGACTGTCTGTGTTTTCTATACAGCCCAGGCAGTGTGTGAATCGGACTGAAAATGTATATCGTCGTCTAATATAAATTCAAAGATCTCAGTGATTTTTGGTTAAAATGGAGCAACCTGAAGTGGTATTTTACTCATGTATCCAAATAAAGCCATAATTTTTTATTTTTTTTCACGATAACGGTCGCAGATACGAAAAAACTACAAGAGAACAAAAGATTCTAAACAAAACAGAAAACGCATTTTGTATTTTAGAATCTACCAGCGGCGAACCGTAAAAAAGATCAAGGGGAGAAAAGAGGGCATGACCCCTGAAAAAATATCTCCCTGTAGATTCTCACGACCATTTGGCATGCCCGATGATGTAAGCCCTACAGCGTAACCTGTATTCCAAATTTGAGGTAAATATCTCAAAAACTGCAGGAGTTAAAAGAAAAAACTAAAAAAATCTTGATGTTTCAATACCCTGTAGATCGGTAACAAAGCGTTTGTGGACCTATGTTTATATGAATTTTTAGTCATGAAATAAGTCAAAGAATCACCTCCTTCCGTATGTAATAGATATTTAGGAACACCTTGTATAATTATAAGAATTAGTGCTTTGCGTATGCCGGCAGCAAAGCCTAATGACAATAACAAAAGATTTAATAGATGCACTGAGATGCTCCAGATGCAGCTAAAAATAAAGGATTAACAAAGGCAAAATAAAAGAGGTACACGGAATTAACGTTTAAAGAATAACGATTTCAAGCTAAGGAGAAACGGAATACAAGTTTGAACAAGTAAATATTTAACTATTTAGAAGATTCAAGAAAGAATAGCTAAGGGTTCAAGATGTGTTGGAGTATTACGACAGGTGTTGGGAGTGTTGGAATCGAGGAATATATTATCTCGGAATACCAAAGTAAAGACATAAAATTATACGTCCAACTCTAGACACTTAGAAATATGGGAAAGGGAAGTGTTAAGGAAGATACATATGGACGTCAGAAGGTGGAGAACTTTTGTAAGAGAATAACCAATCAAAAACTGATGGAGCTATATAAACAACCAAAAATAACAAACGCAATAAGGGCAGAGGATATGATGGATGGTTAGGGTTGCCATACGTCCCGATTTTTTGGCATTTTACCGATTTGGAGCTACTTATTCCACTACGAAATGATGTCCCAAAATGTCCCGATTTTCCACGAAAATTTTACAAGTTACCAATTTCTGCTATCTGGAATCTGGGTTCTGATGGCTTTTGTGAAATAGGCGTTTAATTGTGAGGTTATGCCAGTCGCGAGTAACACCTTTAATCTTTATTCACATTTAATGTGGGTGGGTACCTGGGATAGATAGAATACTTCAGCTGGGAGAAATTTATTTTTGGTTTGTTTATTCCTAAATGAATTTATTTCACAAATTTCTAAAATTGAACAAGAAAAAATATAAATCATGGAAGTTTATAAAATACTAATTGATATAAAAGAATACTCTAAAAGAAAGAAAAAATGAAACTTTTCTTAGTCTCAAAGTAAAAAGTTTACTTAAAAACGTTGATAATGAAACAAACTGAAGAAAATTTAAAGATGAAGTTTCTCATTTTTATGACATTTGCATTGCTTATCTAGACAAGTGGATACAGCAATTTAATGAACTTGGCAGTTTTTCATGGATGACCCTTGAATTTTGTCCTACATGGGATGATATTAAAAAAAACAATTCAGGGACTACAAAATATGAAGTATTATATTTTGACCAGTTCGTGTGCTTATAAATCGTGTTAAAGAATTTGAAAGAAAATGCAAGTGACTGATGGATATTTTTTTAAATTCCTGTAAAACTGAAGAACAATATTCAGAACTTCTAAAAATTGCGGAATATTACTTTTGTATACCGAGTCACAATGCAAATATTGAGAGAATATTTTCGTTAATGAACAGACAATGGAGTGACGAGAGAAATTGATTAAGAATATCATCTGTTAAAGCCATTTTGTTAGTACAATTTTAAAGAAATGACATGCAACGAATTTTGTGATTACACAATAACAAACTAGGGTTTAATAGTATATTATGTATCAAGTTTTATAAACGTCATTTTAGTCACGAGTGTTTAATAAAATGAGTGACTAATAAGTTTATAAAACGAGTTGCATACTATACTTTTTCTACGACCACAAATTTAGAGAATATAAAACATCATACTATTTCATTAAAATTTTGACATTTATTATATTAGGTTAAATTATGCTTGACAAACGTCAAAGTGACGGTAGAAAACTAACTTGATTTTAGTTTTGGCTGTGGCTAATAAAGCAAATACTATTTGAACCTAACTTCACCCCATGACTAAAACATCGTTGCCAACTTCAGCTCATGACTAAGAGGCTCTTTAGTCATGGGTTATGAAGGCATGATTAAAAGGTCACTTAGCGACGTGTATGTTAGTATGTTAAATGGCATTTTAGTTACAGGAGTAGAAAAAAGAAATTTCGAGTGCCAACAAGTATGCTTGGTATAAGAATCCAAAGGAAACTACTGCTGCAACTGCAGAAACAGATTTAAATTAATGGTAGAGATGTGCATAATATTAATAACACCATTTTGGGATTGTGAGATTAAGAACAATGTTTTTTCAGTGTTTTGTTTTTATGTTTCTATTTTTCTAGTAAGTTTATATTATTTTTAATTCTCTTCATTAATGATGGTTTAATGTGTTTCTTTAATAATTTTTATTTGCTTTTAGGCCTAACACTGATTGATATAAATGTATTAATATGTATGTGTTCCATTTCTACCTGACAATAGTTTTTTAATAAATAGCATATCTATAGAGTTGTAGGTATGTATATGGAATTTACTTAAAAATTAGTTACCCAAATTATTGATTCTACAGTTTTTGAAATTCATTGACGCAAAATTCCCAAAAACAAAACGTAAAGAGCAGAAATAGCTCAAAAATATAAACTGAACACTCACAAGTAGAACAAGACTATGTAAAATCAACTTGATGTGGGAAAAGTGCGTCTGGTTGGCAAATGAAAACTAAAATCCAATGCTGTACCTACTTCATTTACGTTGTCTCAACCCTTTATCAAAGATTACTTATATAGGATCCGTAGTAGCCACCTACCAGTGTAGTTTTTATAAACGCTTTAAATTAACTATTTTTTGACAAGTAATTAAATTCATAGGTGACACATTCTAAGAAAGACAACTCTGGCCTTGTATGCTATCATTTATTTTTGATCAGTAATGGCCGCTGACATTTGCTTTTTCTCAACTCTTATATAGGAACTCTAGCGAATATCAGGCTTTTCCTTATTAGCTATCAGCTATTTGCTGTCTGCTAGTAGTTTCTACCATGTGCTGTGTTACTAAACACAGTGCTATATTTGATCGAGCCAAGCGAGGGCTTTCAAAACGACTAAGTGAAAATTCGTTTTAATTTGTTACGTTTACAAATTGTTTAATACCGTCCCTGTTTATTATTTGTTATTGTTCCATTTGGGTTTTGTTTAACAAAAAAGCTGCGTTCCAAAGTTTAAAAAATTGGACACGAACAGTTAGTGGTTTTATTAAAATCTACACAAATTTATACATTAATGTTTAATTTTGTTTAACTAGGTTTGATACCTTTCTTACAAAAACCGCTCATAACTCTGAAACGCATGGTTTTCGACACATGTTTATGTAGACTTTTGTAATTGTTTGAGTATGTAAAATATTCTCCCAGACTTTGGCAAAACATTTTAAAATCACCCTGTATTACATCTAATTATCTCTTGTACCTTCAGACATTAGGTTTAAAAGTGTATTTTATAGCAGACTTACCCGTTAGGAAGTAAAAAAACCAACGTAGAAATCCAAGTTCTGATAAATTCAGAAATCCCAGTGATTTTTAGCAAAATTCCGAATCATTTACTTTTTTTTTTACATAAAAATTATGAGTTTATTGAAGACTGAACGAGGAAATGTTTTTTAATAAATCAGACTTTCTACTACTTATTTTCTAAAACGTTCTAACCCAGTTTAGGAGGTTGTAACTCGGTGGATAGTGGTTTCAAAGAAAAAAGTTTGTGCAAAATTTTTTAGTTTCAATGTTTCTTACGTTTGGCACTATGTTTTTAAAACACCCTGTATATAAGCTATTAAATTTTGAAAATATTAAATACGATATACCTCTTAGTTTCGTAGAGAAAAAATATTACATTTGTTATTGCATTAGCCGAAAATATCCACAGACTGTAAGAGTCCAAATTGGCCTAATAATAAATATTATACACCAAGTGAATAAAAATATGTTTATTCACGAAAGGATGTTGAGCTTACGAGGACGTAGTGCGAGTGAGATCATATCTTTGAGTGAATAAATGTTTAATTCACGTGACATATATATGTTTTTATTCAGTTTTGACGAAATTTTGAATAATAAAATTTAAAAAATATTCAAATTAAGATATAAATTTGCCCATTCATTGTCGATTTGATCTAAATTTTAGTAATTATATATTACACACTACAAAGAAGAAAGAATAATTGAATGTAATTATTTATAGGAATAATAAAAAAATATGTTGTTCTTTTTTAATTCTCTAGCAAATTAAGACTTTTTTTAATTCTCTAGGGGCTTATTAAAAAAGTTTATATCACATCTTAAGATATTTAACCATTGTTTTGAACACCCCTTGTAGGTAAAATTTAGATTAATAAAGTCAAATCGCTCTGGAGCCAAAATGGCACACAACTAGAGCTTAATTTTTTTATTTTTAATAATTTGTTATTGCAAGATTTAAAGAACCAAAGGATTTCAATCCTCCAACATCAAGTCTACAACTCAAAAACGGTCTTGGGTCAAAACGGCATGTATGTATAGGGTTGCCATACGTCCCGAATTTTTTGGGATTGTACCGATTTGGAGCTAGTTGTCCCAAAACAAAATGCTGTCCTGAAATGTCCCGATTTTCAAGAAAATTTTACGCTTTATCGATTTCGAGTGATTTCTGCAAATTCTGGTTCAATACCTCAAACATAATTTAGAACTAGTTGTTTAACAAAAATTGTGGGTACAGTATGTAGCTGTTCGCTATTGGGGAATCTGAGTTTCAAAGCCTTTTTTAAATGGGCGATTAATTATGGGTTTATGCTAATAGCACATTGATCCACATTTAATATAAGTAAAATTTAAACGAAATAGAAAGATCCAAGAAATATGGTTGATACAAGAATCCCAATGAAACTATTGGCTACTGTAGCAGAAACAGGTGCAAATGTGAATTGATGGTAGAGGTAGTGTCTAAAGTTGGTATGACACGATACTAATTTTTGCGAAAATTTACGAGTACATTTTTTCTATAATATTTCTTAACCGAAAATGGTACGTATGCAACATATTCAATATTTGTTTGCAATTCTTCTTCGTAAACCTGCGCAGTAGTAAAGTATTTTAGGAATATTTATAATTTATGTACAATAAAGTTGGCAGAATTAATTGTATTTCGAAGAGATAAACACAAACATAACCTAAAACGTTGTATCAGTGGCGTTAGTTAAATAATGACTTGAGTTTATTAAATGCTCTTTTAGTTATCATGTGAGCGATAGTAGCGACAGTGGATAGTTACTTTGACAGCAGCAGCATTATATTCACCTAAAACTTGGGTATTGCCTAAGTTTGTATCTAATATTAATTTATCATCTGCGTAGATTTACGCACACATTTAGTTTTACGGCCAGATTATTTAGAAAGTGTTTCTAAATAGTTTACGCATAAATTTACTAGTAAATTTCTTTTACATTTCTTGGTTTGCAAAATGCAAAAATTTTTTAAATAATTTATGAAAAAATGTATTTGTAAATTTTCGCATAAATTTAGTATCGTGTCATACCAGCTTAATATATCAATAACCACATTCTGTGAAATTAGTATTTTTATTCAAGCTTTGTATTAGCGTTGCTGTTAAATCTATTTTATTATTAGTTTTCTTTACGAATAATAGTTTAATATGTTTCTAGAATTTGTAAAATTAACTACAAACAAATTAAAAAAATCGAGCATTGAATTACCTATTCCCCACAAGCACCCCTTCTCTCCTCCATTTTACCGTTCTCCCCTCCATTTTCGTAATCGTGCCCCGAAATTGTTATTTTCAAATATGGCAACCCTACGTACGTATGAAAATTTATATTTAGGTATATTTAATATTAATAATTACACATTAATTATTTATAAATAAAAATGTATAATTGATAGAAGTCGTTGAAGTTACATTTTTCGTTAAATTTCCAGATGAAGTTTTGAATATAGCTTCATAATCCCAATTTATTTGAACCACAAGTTTAAATAAAAATGCATTAAATGTAACGGGCATATTATTTCACTTTCATCAAAGCTGTTTTGTCACAAGTCATTGTCAAAATGTTTTCATTATTTACACCTTTGTCGTATTTAAAACATGTTTTGAAAAATTAATTTTTAAATAAATCACAATCATGAAGGCATTGCAAAGTTAATTTGCTGATTTCTCAGAAGTGGTCGACTTTAATCAAGTACATCTTTTTTATTTAGATATAATGGCTATGGAATATTTTTCATCCGAAGATGGCTATATAGTTAAAAAAAACTTTGAGTAGGCTGTTGATGTTTGTTGCTTCATATATAGAACTCTTTATGGGCAATCTAAAAATCACTTAGAGATTTTAGTTACTCTTTGTCCTCGAAAACTCGTTTTTATCAATCTTAACAGTGAAACCTGTACCTAATCGTTTTTCTTTTATTATATACAACTTGATATTATCTTTAACACCCAGTGCCTCAATAGCTTCTTACATTTTGATCTTAAGAAACTACACTTTATGCTTGTGCCATTGATTATGAAACACCCACTATTATTGAGATATTTTGTAAATTTTTATTACAATCGACAACTGTAACGTGAAATTAACTACTAATACAAGGGAAAGTTTACAACTATTTTTATTGTTATGTATGGATTTCTATGCAATTTTTTTATGTTTCAACATCCCCTATAACGTTATTATGTTTGGGATGTTTTTGAAGCCACTTGTATACAGTGTGTTTCACTTTACATGGAAGCACCCCTGTATTTTCTTTGTTTTTGTATGAATCGATTTGAATTTTTTACCAGTTGTACAATTCACCAAGAGGCATCTATTCATGTTCTTGAGCGCAAATGACGTTATTATCGTGGCCTACTACGATCAAGAACATGGGTCCTATTGTCAATATTTTGCATCGCGTTAGAGTTACAGCAAAAAGTTATTAAGAAAAGTGGTTTAGAATCAAAAAAATACCATAAATACCGATTTTCGTTTAATAATTCTAATTTTTAATTTTCATCCATAAATTTGTCAAAGTCCCAAATTTCAACTTTTAATTTGGTATCAAATGGTGCCATGGAGAACTAACATTTTCATTATTGCTGCAAACGTCATTAGCTTTTAATAATGGCTGAATTACGTTTAACTGTTGCTGAGAAAGTAGAAATAATTAGAATTACTTGTGATAATGCAAGATCCAATAGAGAAGTAGCTAGAATATTTAATGGAATGCATCCAGGGCGTGCACCTATTTTTCCTGGTACTTAGTTTCTGACAATGCAGGCAGCGGCAAATTTTCGATGGTGCAATAGTTACATTTAATGCCATATCTCAGGAGGATTAGCGTCATAAACCGCCAAAATCATTTCCTCCAAGGGACACTCTCGAACTATTCTTCTTGGTCTGGGCTTAAAAACATTTCCAGTTATATTAAAAAGTTGATTAATTTCTGAAACAGTTCCAGGATAAATAGATGCACGCCCTGAATGCATTCCATTAAATATTCTAGCTACTTCTCTAAGGATCTTGCATTTTCACCAGTAATTCTAATTATTTCTACTTTCTCAGCTACAGTTAAGCGTAATGGAGCCATTATTAAAAGCTAATGACGTTTGCAGCAATAATGAAAATGTTAGTTCTCCATGGCACCATTTGATACCAAATTAAAAGTTGAAATTTGGGACTTTGACAAATTTATGGATGAAAATTAAAAATTAGAATTATTAAACGAAAGTCGGTATTTATGGTATTCTTTTGATTCTAACCAACTTTTCTTAATAACTTTTTGCTGTAACTCTAACGCGATGCAAAATATTGACAATAGGACCCATGTTCTTGATCGTAGTAGGCCAGGCTAATAACGTCATTTGCGCTCAAGAACATGAATAGATGCCTCTTGGTGAGTTGTACAACTGGTAAAAAATTCAAATCGATTCATACAAAAACAAAGAAAATACAGAGGTGCTTCCATGTAAAGTGAAACATACTGTATAAACTATGAGATTTTGAAAATATTAAACGCAATTTACCTATAAGTGTTGAGAAAGTTTAAGGGAATTGTATCAATTGCTGATTCATTCATATAGATTAGATACAAACAGCTGACAAATACGAAATTTCTATCAGCACGTCTCCTATTGGAAGTTGGTTTTGGCTCCACCTGCAGTTGCGAATACGCATTACATATGTTAAATCACAGCCAGCTTCATCTGTTTCTGCTGACGCGTTACATAGCCGTTCCAATTCACCTAAAACCGGGTTCTGAGAAAGTAGGCTATGTGTACTCCCCGTGGAGCTATCTATTAGACACTTGAAAAAGTTAACGACATTTGACGTTTTCGAATTTTAATTGTTAAATAGGTTAACTTTTTACATTTCAAATTTAAATGCGTGCTAAAACTGGGGAACAGTTCTTCTATTCTACTGATTTCATTGCCATCGTAAGAATTAAATCGCATATCTCTTTCGTATGTGCAGCACATACGATTAAACTGTTCTTAAGCAAACATGACTGCAGAATGTATGCATTTCTGACAGGTATTTTTAATAGATAAGAATGGCATAGCTTCTTGTGTTATATCTGCTATTTTCTGAACCAAGTCCACCAAATAATTCATTTGGATACGTTAAATTTCCTTGATTTTGAAGAGTTATTAATTGCAATAAAGGCCTCGGAGTAGTGTAAGAAAGAAGAGCCGCGATGCAATTTGCACAGTTAGTTTTCTGTTACAATTTCATGATGATGTACACCCAATTATACGGCAATATAAACATAAATTACACTATGTCTAGTCGCATTCCTAGGTAGGGTATTTACGTCCGTTGGCGGAGTCCCAACTTAAACTTTTGCACCATTTATTTCTTAAATATTCCATCACTGAATAGTGACAACTGATAACATCAATCACAACCTCATTTAACAACTTGGGCAGATTATATGTGACAGGTAATAACAAGAGCATAGAAACAAACCAGTGGTTTGGCTTGGATAGTAGTTACACATACACCCGGAGAGGGCTCTGAGGGGAGGACCTGTCGAAGGTCATTAAATCATGTTAGCTACGCTAACACAGGTAGGGAAACTCCGTGTTCCTTATGTCAAACCAAACTCTGTTTTTCAGTGACATCCACAATCATTTTTTATTACGGCTGAAAACGACCATCTATTTAACTTCTAACTTAAAGAAAGTATTATGCTCTCTCAATTCGAAAGGTAAATTAATAATAAAAACTCTTATTTATGCACTTACTAGTTGCGCCTATGATAAATTTGACATTGACAAACACATTTTTTGAACCTGTCCACTTGCATTTCCCTACCTGTGTTAGCGAAGCTAACATGATTTAGTGATCGTAGACCTGTCTACAGTGGCTATATTAATGACAGCGTGGTCAATTTTGGTCCCGTTTCTGATTGGTTGTTTTAAAATTCGCCATTTTGAGTCGTTTCAATGACTCATTGAATATTTTTAGCAGTGTACGCATATTTAGATACAAAAAGCTACTAATGTCAAAATAAGACATTGACATTTTATAACTTATCTACCGGGTGACTATAAATGATGGTAATTTTTTTTCTTAGGTTGGCACTGTTTATGTTGGTGGCACTGTAAGTCTATGTCAAATTCGAGGTTAGCAGGTTAGGTTTTGCGTCAGTTTTGACACAGAATGAAGCAAAACCTAACCTGCGAACATTGAATTTGACATAGACCTACAGTGCCACCAACATAAACAGTGCCAACCTAAGAAAAAAAATCACAATCATTTATAGTCACCCGGTACATTAGCTGAGTTACTGAACACGGCTTAAGCATCAAAATAAATATTGTATCATTATTGATGTACACTTGTGTTTATACACAAAAATAAAGTAAGTAATAATGGAAACTAAATTTTGACTTTAGTAATATTTTGTTACTAAATGTCACTGACACCATAAAAAAATGCACATGCAAAGCCTGCCACAGTGTAACAAACGGAGTGAACGGGGTACAGACAACTCCTGCCATTTACATAGGTATTTGTTGTCAAATTTCAGACATTTTCAACTGAAAACCATTATTTTTAGTTTCAGTACCATCGTTTTAAAACAGTTTTTTAATAAAATTGGAGTTATATGTAGATAAACACCGGTGAAAGTTTTAATTGCTGTTAACCATCTAAAGGAGATCTGTTATCATTTGAAGAAAGAATAATTGGTTATAAATACTATACTCAATATTTAATATGCCTGTTTATATACAACCGCTGCCTCTATTATTGAAATCAATTGAAATATTGTTAGACTAGCTGAAACCCGCTGCATATGCCGCATTTAAAATGTACGACAAATGTAATAACTTTTGTTGCACTAAAGAAAGTTTTAAAAGCACGCTAGAGATTGGTAGTAAGGAAAAGTTCCAAAAAATATATTTTCAAATGGAAAGTTTCTGGAAAGGAAATGCTCGCCTCTGGAAGGCGTCCTAATTAATACGACGTTGTTGGAACGCAGTCAAAAAAAAATCAGGAAAGAATTAATACTCTTATGAGATTATAAGTGAGAATTATTTGTGCCACCGAAATAATTTTCAGCTGCTTGCAATCTGTGTTTCTTTTCGGGTTTAAGCCGTTGAGCGTCATAAAAATATAAATGCGGTAACTCAAGTCTCCAGTTACGCCGTTACTGTTATTGTTAAATAACTCGATTAATTATTATTTCTTTGTCATTTTAAACTGAAATTATTATTATTATCTCTATAATAGCAACCATAAGTAACTGTTTATAATGTTTATATGCTAGCGAGTTGTTCTTAAATCGCTAGTGAATTAATAGTAAAGTACATTTTTTTTCTATAATAATTTTCAAGGTCAACTCTAGGGGAAAAGTTGCATTCCTGCAGGGTCCCTAGCTTTAATAATGTTGGTATATAGATTTTCAGTTCTTTTCTTCCATTAAAAAAATGATTGTCATTTTGATAGATATGTCATAATAGTGGGTAAAACGAACAGCATAGTAAAATATTGCAAATCCTTTATCTAAAAGACGTGTCTGTCTGGGACGCTGTTTCAGCAGCCAAACCGTAAGAGATAGAGAAAAAAGTTATTAAAGTTATATGTTTGGAATGGTCATGTCAGGTCAGGAACCCAATTTCAGTCACGTGACACTTCCGGTTTTCGAGAAATCACGTGATTTCCGTCTGTCTGGGACGCTGTTTCAGCAGCCAAACCGTAAGAGATAGAGAACAAAGTTAT
>CALNHX010009322.1:0-51054 GCA_940337035.1 Agriotes lineatus
TATTAATTAAACTTGCAAGAATTATGCTAAATTACTATAGTAAATAAGAATGATCAATGATGTTTTGTAGAGGTTAATTTTTTTGCATTACTACATTCAGCAAATATTAAGCTTTTTTGCTGCTTTGTGTAATCACTTAGCAGTAAATTTGTAAATATTGACAATAGATAAAGAAGCAGAATGGATTTTATTCGCAACCATATATGTAATAAGATCATTACTGACTTTTAAAAAGTTGAAAAATGAGCTATTCCCAACTTGCAACTTTCCAACCGGTCGGAAAAGTGATTGCCGTCGCAGCGGTTGGAAATGAATCCATTCCCGACCGCTAAGTAGGTAGGGACAATGGGAATCTCGTTCATCCATTCATGCGCGTCACAACCTGTCGTATCATAATATAATAATTTTTCCAATTATTGTTTAGAATAAAGTGGTTGCGAATAAAATAGTATACATACCACGGTGAAAAGTTTCATTCATCTCGAGATAAAGTTGACTTAATCTCTCGACAGGAATGAAACACTTTCCACCTCGGTATGTAATATACTATATCATGGTTTATCACTTTCTTCTATATATAATTTTGTAATAATTCAGACCATGTTCTCTGAATGATGTCATTTTAAACAGTGGTCTATTATGAGATGTTATCAGACTTTTTCCACTGTGTTGGATGTTTATCACACAACGTTTCGGGAGTTTTTGATGTACTCCCGTCTGTCACTCTTACCACTAGTTTACTGCGCTGGTGGCCTAGTGGTAAGAGTGACAGAATCGTAATCACAGCAATCAGTGGTCCTGGGTTCAAACCCCGGGGTAGGCACGAGTGTACATGAAAAGACGTACAAAAATCAATCCTTCTCAGGACTAACCAGGAGTTCATTCAGCTGAGGACGGGAGTTGATCCAAAAACTCCTGAAATGTCACTTAATAAACACCCAAGACAGTGGAAAAAAGTTCGGTTTTGGTGGTTAACCATATATGTCTTGATGCGAGTCCAGTCATAGATTTCATTCATCTACTTCACATTGGGCTTCTTTTTGATGTAATCGTATTGTTTTATCCCTAAAAATAATAATCTGTAGTTGCCTAGCTTCAGGATTTCTTCTCGTAAAACTGCTCTTTCCACAGCAATTTGGTAAACTTGGGGAAAATGGGACAGGCTTTGTTATGCTGTTGTGGAGTTTTTATCTCGATGGTTAATCTATTTCCATTACTTTACCATAATATTCTTGGGTGCAAAAGTATTCTCATCAAAGTGTCTATGCAAATTGCTGAGTCTTTGCTGGGACTCCAGTCCTGGAGAGGCGTGTTGCATGCTGCTATCCACAGGAAATCTAAACACTGTGACATATCTTTCGTCTTTTGAGTTCTTGTAATTGCAGCATTTTTATCGCATTCTGACAATTGACATTTATATTTAATAATGGTAACTACTAACTTTGCTCGCTATATTTTAAAATTTTAGTGTTGTGCTGATACTGTTAAAATACATTTGTAAATTTTAATAAGCATAAATCACCTACGGGCTTTAAGCTTACCAGCTAAAATTTTTTTTTATAAATGTGGGCTCGCATGCTTAACAAGTCCAAAAAAAATTTATGGGAAATCACGATTAACGTGTTGCAAGAAATATCACTTATTTAGGTATGATGTTTTCCCATATATTGATGAATTTGGGTCTTAAGACAAGGATGTTCAAGTATTAATATGACGCTTCAATTCTTATTGTTTTTAAAAAAGATCTGCTTTGGAGTTATCGGGGTTTGCTCCAAAAGTTGAAATTTATCGGTTTTTGATACCAAAATTAGGGCAGAAATGCAAGATTGTAACTGAAAAATTGACTCGTGTTATTTGTGAAAGAAATATATTTCTGATAAACAACAAAAACCAAATTTATTCTAAAAAATAAACAACATTCTTTAAAATGGAAAATAAAAGAACAAGACAAGAACGAAATCTTATTCATATATAGCATATTTTTCCGTAAGACAATCACATATCGCATTTAGGATTTCCATTATCAGGAATCGGTACCGGAACCTTCCTGGGGTTCTACAAAGAAAACTGAGTCTCTGGACCACAGGCGAATTCCCGGGACCATATTAAAATGTCTACGAATATACGATATCAGAAAATTAGGACGGGTATTTACCGACGTCTGGAGTATTACTCGTTTCTCATGCACATTCTGCATTATTTGCGATTTGCGTAGACAAGGGAGGTATTGTATAGGGTGGGCCAACTAGAAGTTTCTTTTTGAGAATGCAATAAAACGAACAAAAATCATTTTTTTCCATATATTATGGCTGTATTGGAAAGAGGAAACATTCCCATTATTTATGGAATACGATTTCATTCATGTGGCTGCCTCGACTAGTTGTGCAGTAACGCGTCCTGTCAGCCCAATTTTTCAAGACGTTGATGGTTTCGGGCTCTATCTGTCGAATGGCTCGGCCAATGTTGGATCATTTGTGGATTGTCCACATCGATCTTTTACGAAACCCCCACAAAAAGAAGTCCAACAGCGTCAAATCGCAGCTCCGAACCGGCCAATTGACATCACCAAAACGGCTCGTTACACGATTACCGAACTTGGTGCGCAAAAGATCGATTGTTTGATGGGCGGTATGGCATGCCATCTTGTTGAAACCAAAGGTCGTCCAAGTCTGTGTCCTCAATTTCTGGCCACAAAACGTGGGTTATCATGCCTCTGTAGAGCTAACCATTGACCGAAACGGCATTTACAGCAGCATTTAAAAAAAATGGGCCAATGATGCCACCACTCCACAATCCGCACCAAACTGTCACTCTTGTAGGATGCATTGGCTTCTCGACGATCATATGCGGGTTTTCAGAGCTCCAGATGCTGCAGTTTTGCCGAGATGAAAATGCGCCTCATCAGAAAAGATGATTTTTCAACCAAATCGTCGTCCATTTCAAGCTGCTCTAAGGTCCAAACTGAGAAGCGATAACGAGGCAGTCACATGAATGAAATTGTATTCCATAAATAATAGGAATGTTTGCTCTTTCCAATAACGTCATAATATATGGAAAAAAATTATTGTTGTTCATTTTATTGCATTTTTAAAAAGAAACTTCTACTTGGCCCACCCGTTATATTTACCAGCGTGGAATCCGAGAGAGCATTTTCAGTGGCAGGATCTTTTTCTACGAAAATCCGTTTGAAATTAGGGGATGAGTCCTTAAATGCCCTTGCAGCTCTTTCTTCTTTCTTTCTTTCTTCTATATCCTTACGCCCTTTTAGTGGGCGTCAGATATGGTCTCCACCCATTTTCAATCCTTATCATTTCCTCCATTGTTTTGCCTCTCTCCCTCCCCAGCTCTTCTATTCTGCCCATCCTGTGTTTCCTGTCTTCCTGCTCTTCTCTTTTCTATTTCTCTCACCTGTATTACTTTCTTTACCGTTCTGTCTTCATCCATTCTGTGGATATATCCGAACCATTTCAGTTGCTTCACGTCTACTACCTCGTTTATTGACTTCTGTTTCAGATCTTCTCAAATGTTTTCATTTCGGATCCTGTCCATTTTTGTCTTCCCTGATATTCCTCTGAGATGTTTAATTTCTGCTGCTGTTAGCTTCTTTTGTAATGGCCAGCAAAGTCGCATATATTATTGTTTGGATTACTATTGTTTTGTATACATGAAGCTTCCTTTTTGTTTTAAGCTTTGATTTTTTATATATTGTTCTGTTTGGGGCGTAGTATAGATTGTTTGTTTTTCTTCTTCTGTTTATTATCTCCGCATCTATTTTTCCATCTTCAATTAGTATGCTTCCTAGGTAGTTAACATTTGATACTTATTCTATTCTGTTTTCTTTACATGTTATGTTTATTGTTTCATTATTTTCAATTAGTCCATTTATTATCAAAACTTTTATTTTATTTGTGCCTATCTCCATTTTTAGTTTTTCGATCTCTGTCGTCCATATATCCATTTGCTTCTGTGCGTTGTTGTGCATATCCGCTATTAGGACTATATCATCCGCGTAAAGAAGATTATCTATTAGTATTGGGTTGAGGTTATCCTACTATTTTCTTTGGTGTCTCTCGTCGAGTGTTCTTTAGCAGCCTGTCCATCACAATAATGAAGAGCAGGGGACTCAGGCTATCACCTTTTTTCATTTTGAAAGTTCTTGATTTTTTTCCCTCTATTTATATACATTTTTATAAACACCTTTTACAATATTTATTAGTTTTTCTGCGACTTTTAGTTCTGTTAGACAATTCACCTTCTGTATATTGTCAAAGGCTGCTCTTAGGTCTATAAAAATCAAATATAATTTGTCCATTTCCTTTGCTCTTTCTATTAGCTTTCTTAGTATGCTTATATTTTCATTTGTTTGCTTCCGCGGTCTAAAAGCTGCTTGCTCGTCTTCTATTTTATCTTCTACTTCGCTTCTTAGTCTTCTGTCTATTAGCCTTATATTTTAAAACACACTGTAGAAATACAGATGGGTCTGTAGTTGTTATAATCTGTCTGTTCACCTTTTTTATATATATATTTTATATATAAAGACCAATCTTTCGGCATTTGTTGTTCCTCCCAAGCTTTGCTGCATATCTTCCAGATCCATGTAGCGACCTTATCGCCCTCCACTGTATCATGTCAGCTTCTACTTCTTCTCTAATTATATTTGTAACTTTTTCAACCTCCTCTCTGGGCTGTTCTGTTTATCCTATTTCTTCTTTTTCCTTGTCTTTTTGTTGTTTTGAGTTCATGTTAAATTTTTCACTATAGTATTCTGCCCATAATTCTAGATTCTCCTCTCCTCCTTTCGTTATTTCTCCATTTTTATTTTTAATATTACTGATCGCCTTCTTTCTTTTTCCTGACATTCTCCTGATATTGTTCCAGAATTTCCTGCTATGAAGTTCATGGTCTTTCTCTAGTTCTTTGCCAAATTTAGCCTTAGCCTCTTTTACTCCTTTTTTATCTTCATTTCTTCTCTTGATATATTCTTTTCTACCTTGTTCCGTTTTTGTTCTGTAGTACTTTTTCCAAGCTACTGTTTTCCTTTTTACTAATTCTTTTACTTCATCGTTCCACCACCGTATTCTCCTAAATTTTGTATCAACCACTTTTCAGCTGTGTTTTTAATTATATCTTTAAAATTGCTCCATAATTCTTCTAAATTCCGTTCCTGTGATTCGTCGTCTTTTAAGTGTAGCTCTATTTCTAATTGTATCTGGTACTTTGTTCTTATTTCTTCGATATTCAGATTTTGTGTATCTATTGTTACGGTTCTAAAGTCATTTGCAGTTATTCATTTAATTATTTGCCCTAATTTTTGTTAAAGCTAACTTTTTGCCTTATCTTTCATGTATAATTTTTTTGCCTACAATAAAACTGAGCTTTCAGACCCTCTGCAAGTTATATTTTGATCTAACGTAAGCCAGTTCCCAACTCCTAGAGATTAGGTTTTGCTCCGCGCATAAACCTTTTTGGGTTGCATATGTCAAGTTTCTTTCAAAGCTCCCTCCAATTTTCGAATTGGGTCTCTTTATCAGCCTTTTCGGCCATTCGCCATGTTGTGTTGCTGCAGAAGGGCTGCCTTGTGAAACTGCGTTTTGAAACGTACCTTAATTGGGTTCTTTCACAGGCATCTCGCCTGGGAGATTAATCTTGTGTTTTAAATGTTCCGGAGTTACTAATGCAGTCCCCGTGAAGATTATTTTGCAATTTCCCAAGCTCAAACTTAGGTTGGAATATATCTGGACAACGCACATGTTTTCTTTTTGGCAAAGTGGAGCCGAGATCATGTAAGGGTAGGTTTCCTTGATCAATAATTGGCTACATTCTATGGTATGATGCTCTTTTAGCTCCATTTTTGCGGCCCCATTGTGTGCGTCCATTTTTGTGGCGTCATTTTTGGTGGTGTCCTTTTGTTGTGGTCCTCTTGTGGCCCCTAATCATCTGACAAAATTGGCCCCAGCTGCCGCCTTGAGCATTACGAGCATTTAGAAGCCCCATGCCTACAACCGAGAGCGAAGGCAGAAGTTCCTGCGTAACCCCTTTATCGACACGCTCATCTGCCGTTAGCTCCACACAAACCTTGGTTAAGCACGGCCGCCCTGCTGTTTATCGGACCCTCCGTCTGTGCTTACTGCAGCCTGCAGAATTATCATTGCAAGGTCGGTTGTATTTAATTTGGGCCACTTGAAATTTAGGGGTTTGTTTTAATATGTTTTTGTGACTGCTACTTTGTATCCGGCAAATGTTAGAATGCTCGTAGTCTCTATTTTAAGCGTATTACTCACCTTTTTGAGGCAGTTTAAATATTTGTATTTAATGATTTTGTTGCGCTAGTTCATTTTTATTAGTTTTTAGGTTAAAAGTTATTAGGATGGTTGCGCTTCACGTCCAGTCCAAGTGACTATATTAGCAAAAGTTGTTCGGTATTTGCATGACGCAATTAATCCGTTCTCGGTCTTCACGTCACGCTTGTGACATAGATTTGGGTTGAATCCAACCTCAGGTTAACCCTGCATTTGCAAGTAATTTTGAGTAATATTAGTATGCGACATTTTGACATCGTTTGGGAATTAACCATAGTCACATATCGGTTTACAAAGCGCTTAGGAAGAAACAAGATCTTGGTTCTGTAAGAGAGATAATACTATTTTTGGTAAACTATAAGATTGCTCTTGCATAGTGGGTAATTGGTCGAATTCACCTAGTAATTCCAAATTTAAGCTGTAATAAACGTGTCAGCCATTGTGCTATCGACAACTTGTTAGTTTTGCATTTAGCCATTTAGTTAGTCATTCTGTGATTTGATTATGCATATTAATTTACTTTAATCTATTTAATTGAGCTACGTCAATATTTGGTTTACGCTTTAAAGATTATGTAAATTAGGTACCATAATTCTGGTGAGATTTCTTATGACGCTTACTGCTGTGATATAAATTTGTGATATTCTGATTTGGTTTGCCGTGCGATATTTTATGTGTGCATATTATTTGTTGGCTACAAAGAGAACAAAATTAAGAAACAGTGGTATGATGATGAATGTCAAGAACTAGTCAACATAAAGAACAAAGCGAGAAAAGAATGGTTAAAAACCGGAAAAGAAGAAGACCTCGAGAATTATAAGGAAATGAAGAGAGAATCACAGAGGAAATGTAGACAAAAAAAGAAGATTTGGTTAGAGGAAATGATGAATGAACTAGAACAGAATAGTAAGAATAATAATACAAAAAGGTTTTACCAGCAAATGAAAACACAAAAGAGAAACAACCCGGTGAAAATAAGAGGTATAAAAG
This sequence comes from Agriotes lineatus, assembly GCA_940337035.1. Taxonomy (NCBI): domain Eukaryota; kingdom Metazoa; phylum Arthropoda; class Insecta; order Coleoptera; family Elateridae; genus Agriotes; species Agriotes lineatus. The sequence continues at coordinate 7,290 of CALNHX010009322.1, forward strand.
ACAAACATGGCAATGTAGAACACGATGAAAATAAGAAGAAAGATATTTGGAGAGAACATTTTAGTAACTTACTATATGAAATAGAAGAAGATAGAAGACAAGAGCAACACGAAATCAATGAAGAAGTGGAAGAAGAAAGAGTAATGGAAGGACCAAAGTACGAGGAAACGAAGGAGATCATAACAAAAGTAAAAAATGGGAAGGCGCCGGGATGCGACCAAATAAATGGAGAGATGCTCAAATATGGAGGGGAGGCACTATACAAAAGAATACACAAACTGATTGAGGAAATATGGAAACAAGAAAAGATGCCTGCAGAATGGGAAATGGGAACAATTGTGACAATACCAAAAAAGGGCGATTTAGAACAATGTAAGAACTACAGAGGGATCACATTACTAAACACGACCTATAAAATATTCACAGCAATGCTCCAGAGGAAACTCACAACATACACTGAGAAGGCAATTGGTGATTATCAAATGGGATTCAGGCCAGGCAGATCAACAACAGATGCCTTACATGTCATGCTGCAAATATTAGAAAAGTGTTATGAGTACGACATACAGCTGCATTTACTTTTTATCGACTTCAAGCAGGCGTTCGATAGCATCAAGCGAAGAAAGATCACGCAAATACTGGAAAAAATGGCAATACCAAGAAAACTAATACGCTGTATTCAAATGACAATGAGGAATTCAAAGGCAGCAGTAAAAACAAGGGAAGGACAAACAAAAACATTTGAAATCAACAGGGGAGTACGCCAGGGAGATACACTGTCAACCACACTTTTCAATCTGGCATTAGACGAGGCAATAAGAGGAGTAAATGTACATGGAAGTATAATAAATAAAGAGGCACAAATCATAGCCTATGCAGATGATATAGTAATTATATCAAGAAGCTGGAATAAATTAAAGGAAGTTTTTATAAGTTTAGAAAGGGAAGCAAAGGAAGTAGGGCTTGAAATAAATAAAGATAAAACCAAATATATGAAATGTCAGAGAGGAGTAATAGATGACACTAAGGAAGTGAAGATAGAAAAATACACTTTTGAAAAAGTACGATCGTATAATTATTTAGGAATACAACTAACACACAATAATGATCGCAGCGACGAGATAAAAGAGAGAATCCAGATGGGGTATAAAGCATATTACGCAAATCGAGACACGCTGAAGAGTAGAAAAATCAACACAAAGACTAAAATACGAATTTATAGAAGCTTAATAAGACCAGTGGTATTATACGCGGCAGAAGTAATGTGTTCAACACAAAAAGAAGAAGAACAATTGCGAATATTTGAAAGGAAGGTAATAAGAACGATAATGGGAACAAAAAGAATGGATGACGGGGAGCACAGACAATACATGAATCACGAAATTTTAGAAATAATGGAAGGAGAGGATATCGTGAAGATAATGAAGGCTCACAGGATTGGATGGCTTGGTCATATATGGAGAGCGGAAGATACAAGAATAATCAAAGGAATTACAACATGGAAACCTGATCTGAACAGGCCAAGGGGGAGACCAAGAAATAGATGGTATGAAGCAGTGGAAAACGATTTAAGAAGTATGAACATAAAGAAATGGAAGGAGAAAGCAAAAAACAGAGTAACATGGAGAAAGATAGTAACAGAAACAAAAACTCATCAGAAAATCTAGAGGGAAAAAGGAAGACTGATAATCAGGGGCCTAATCCACCCCAGAAAGTGGATTATTTACTTCGGAAAGAAGAGGCAATATTCTACCCAGAATGAAACGCCATATATATATATATATATATTATTTGTATTTGTATTTCGATATTATACTGTTTTGACATCTTTGCTTGCGTATCTGATTTGTGCCTTTGCCGTTACCTTTTATTTTCAGGTTTGGTTAGTAGCGCCTTCTGCAGTGTACTTTTTGATTAGCAAAGTGATGGGTTACTTGCTACTTGGCGCCCATATTTTTATTTTACAGCTAAAGCTTTTGAGTCTTGTTTTACCCACGACCAGCTCCGGCTGAGAAGTCAGTTGTCTTTGCTTATTTCTTTTAAGGTCACCGTAATGGTAACACTATTTTATTATATTTTGTCTCTTCGTTGTTATATGTTTTCTTTATGTTAGTCTTCATTATCACCAGTTTGTGGTCTGATCCCAGTTTATTTTGTTATTCCCACTGTGAATACCTCTTTGTTTTTTTATTGTACTCCTATTTCCGCAATTAGTAAATTTTGGAGCTCATCTCCCAGGTTCATTCCTTGTACTTGCAATCCGTTGATTGCTATGCTTTTCTTCTCTTTCTCGTTTTTCTAGTTTTTCTTCCAATTTTGTAAGTATTCATTATTTGCATTTTCTCCATTTTCCATTGTTTGTCTTTACTTTGTAGCTCTTCACATAGGCTTTTTACTGGCTTTTGATAATTTTTTATTACAATTCTTTGCACTTTTATGTAACTCTCATAGTTTTAGAAATATCTTCCTCCCTCCTATCGTTGCCTGGCCCTGTATGTAAAAAACAGAAACTGAAGAATTCGTTGTTTCAGTCTGTAGTAAAAATTTTACAATTAGAATGTGGCATAGTACTTGTGATACTGAACATTTTGTAGTTATTTTAAAGCATCTGAAAAATATTGGTAGTAAACCAAATCAGTGGTAAACCAAATCAGTGATACTCTGCAGCCTCCAGATTATTTACCAGCTTATTTTAAAAGTTTGCATAGCAATTGACAGTTTCTTTGAATGAGTTTTGTGAACAGATCATATTACAATTAATTTCTAACAATAATTATTTTAACAGCAGTGGAGGCAAGAGAAAATGCACAGGGACAACTATCTGAAACACCAAGCAGATCGGAAAGTGCCTCGGGCAGCGAGACCGAAATCCAGAAGATTCAGTTTGCCGCTGGGCTGCGGCTGCAGCAGCGATCTGCCAACGCCGACCAGCAGATAGAAAATATGCCCCTCACAAAGGTGGAAATCAGCTACTTGGAGAAGTGCAAGACGATAGTAAAGATGACCGAGACGCTACAATGCGCTTGCCACGAGGAAACCTACGAGGACTTGAGGGACTTGTACGCTCATTTGAAGAAGCAGCGCACGTGGTTTGCCATGTACACCTGCTACAACTGCTTGATAACGTTCGGCGACAGGTCGTCGTACATGAAGCACTACTGCCACTGCCCCAAGGACCTCCTGCAGAACCTCAAGCGCCTATCTGAGTCCCCGGTGAACCCCGAAATCAAAATGAGGCTCTACCAGAGCTACAAGTGCATCAGGTGCAACTGCATCTTCAGCTTCCACGAGGACTTCTGCAGCCATTTCGATGTGGAGCACATGGAAATGCTGCAGGACGAGCCTCCGTACATCTGCTTGTGCAGCCAGTCGTTCAATGAAGTGGAGGATTACAAGCAGCACTTGCACATAACCTGCTTCCTGCGCTACTTCTGTGACGCGTGCTTTGAGCTCTTCCCCAGCACGGACGCCTTCAAGGCCCACTGCGAAGCGGAGCACGATAATGCGGACGGGAGCTCTTTGGATGCGTACGACTACTTTCATAAATGCAGGATGGTCGAGCCCGAACCTGTTGGTGCTAGAAAGTCGCTTCCTGCAGAGAGCAATCAGAAAGAAGGGGATGAGATGCTGCGCAGTTCTAGACGTAAGACCATTAATTTACCCGTTGGGAAAGACGGCGCCCCTGAGTTGGAGCCGGAGGATCCCGATTATAGCCCCGAAGCTCTGAAAGTGCTCAACCCTCACGCGCTTCACAATATTAAGTCTTCGAAGCCCACGCCTTGCCCTGGTTGTGGCCGGATGTACTCGTCTTACCATAATATGTTGAGGCACTACAAGTTGTCCCACGATAGAACGGGGAAAATTTTGAAGTGTTTGTATTGTCCAGAGAAGTTTAGGCTTATTACCGAGCTGAAAGAGCATGAAGGTACGGCGCATGCGTTTGAAGAAGGCGCATCCGACTCTGCCAAGCCGATGAAGTTCTCTTGTCCTGATTGCGGCACGCTTTCGAAGAACATGGACGACTGGACGAAACACATGAAGACACACCCGAAAAAAACGTGTGCCGAGTGCGGCAAGCAGTTCCTGCTGCAGTCTGAGCTGGACCAGCACCGTAGTGCGCACCTGAACATCAAGGTGTGTACTAATATGGTTTGTAATTTCTAAAAACACAATTATAAGTCATAACATTTCAATTCATTCAGGCATTTGGTTTTCCACTTATCATTATTTTCAAATTTTTTCTTCTAGTCATGCATGTGTGGTTTCCAATCTGTAGTGAGTCTTATGCTTTATCTTTTCTTATTCTTTGCACTTGACCAAGGTCCAGACAGATTTAATGGTACGCATTTTCAAGCAAATACTCAATGCTGAATATTTTTCTAAATTTAGTTGAGTGTCCTTTGACTTTTCAATTTTTAGAATGATTGAAATAAATACGTGTGCCTTATTGCTTTATATCAAAAATATTTTCAGCGGTTTTTTCAAAATAACAATTAAAATAGCTTCCAAGTTGCTCGTATGTAATAGTAAATAGTGCGTAAGTAATTGAATAATTATTGTGCTGTAATTCACATTTATTTTTGTGTGAGACCCCTATGGATAATAGAACCCCAGTGGCACACCTCTTAATTATTATCCTAGTTTAAAAAGTCGTCTTAACTACATGTTGTGCAGCGGATCAAGTTATGGCATGGTTGCTCTAATCAGGGTTGGCATGATGTTCCCAACCCGAAAAAAACCCACAGGTCTTAGACTAAATGTGGGTTTTTTCAAAAAATTACAGAAAAGTATTCTAAAGCTGAAAGTGGTATCAAATCTTCCATTAATAACAATTTCAATAATTTTTATACTGGCAAATCATTATTAGGTACCTAAACTTCAGCCACATTAGGAAGGCGAGCCATGTAAACAAACACACGTGCTTGGTGAAAATCACGTGATAGAAAAGCGTTGTGATAATACGAACCCTGAATGATGAACTCAAATTATCTCTACTAACAAAATAAAACTAGTATAAAAAATTACAGAAATAAAACACTCATTAATAGAAATATTAGTAAAAAACTACGAAAGATATATGTTGGACTCTAGTTTTAATATTAATTAAATAGATGTATTTTTGTAGTTTGCAACGTTTCAGTTAAATTCAAAATGTTCTCACGGTTTGTGCAGTTCGCCAAAATTATTCATAAGCACGTTCAATGCAGTTCTTAAGTTTATAACTTTATTACCCTAAGAGGCTATGGCATTTGCAACCCCAATAAAACCTTTGCCGACCGACAGTGCACCGTTCGTGAGAACCGTATCATTTTAGTTTTCTACGCCAAAGTTACCGAACGGTTCATTGGCTATTTCGACACCCCCACGGGACTTGCAGTTAGCCTACCAAATTTCAACTTAGTTTGTAAGCAGTATCATAGAATCATGTTAACAATAACCATCCAGCAACGCAGACGTCACTCTTAAAGTGCTATATGTATAACCAAGGGGTTTGTTTTGTCAACCCCCTGGTTATCAGTTTTACGTGCTGCCACGTTTGTGTGATATATGAGTTGCTTTTAAGCCCATATATCACATTTGCCCTAAGAGGTCGAAATCTCATCTTCTGACCACTGTGCTGTAACTTAGGGGTTGTAAGTTACTAGTTATGGTTAAATAAAACTCCCCCAAAAGAATAAATAACTTATATTAAAAGAACTTAAAAATTTGGATCAAGTACAAATTAATTTTACACTATCTGATCAATGGTTAATTAACTGTAGCTTCGTTAAAAGGATTGATCAACATTATGCTTAATTTTTACGACATCAATTTACTTTGGAAGGAAAGAATAAATCTAGCGGCGGCCCTTTGAGTTGGTTAATATAAAATAACAACAATTACGTCTGACCTGCTACTCCTGCGTTGGCTACTTCCCCTTGATTTGATTATTTAGTTTAAACGGCGCGACCGTGTTCACTTATAATAATTTAAATATGTTCGGCTAGATTTTAGATCCCCTGGTTGGCAATCCTTGAATTTTGAGTGGCTTGTCACATGCACTAGTCACATAACGATTTGAATATAACTTTCAATTTTGACTTAGGTGGTTTCGCCCGGCTCGCGGCATGGCGCCGGGACGCGGTCGCCCGAAACGGCTTTTGCCGGTAATTAGTTATTATCTCGCGGGATACGGGAAGACTGACTGTCCCGTTCGCGTTCCCCAAAAGGTAATTTGCTTTCGGGACAAAAACGAATGTCTTTCGTACTCTCCCGTTTTGCAAGATAGCATTTTTGAATTAGAACTAGCGGATTCTTGGATTTGCAATGTTGCATTTCTCACGCGGATTTGCCTGAATGTCAATTCGACAATTCTCTATTCTCTGAATTACCGGCACCGGATGTCATTCAATACTTTGTGCTTATTGTATTATAACGTTTTGCGTTCTTACCAACTGGAACTTTTGCATTCGCTATGAATTTAATTTATGCAGGAGCGGCTTTGATTTATTCTTTTTCCTGAGTACTTAAAATCTATAAGGTTTATAATTATAACGCAATTTCTTGCGGGTTGTTACATATGTATATATTATGTGAATATAATCTAAAACTATAAAATCAACACTCTATAATTTATTCAACTATACCAACATATATTGTGATGTAAAACGCTACACTGCATCACCCATCCAATATATTTGGAAAAAGATTATTTAATGAGAAATTTGACATTGCTGACATTTAATCTCGATCGGTGATCGCTTTAAATTATTTTCATTGCGGAAAATAATTGTTCGCATAAATAGGTGCTTCCAAAAAGTGTCATTATTTGCTTTGCTTGTGCGCCTAATCGTGGGAATTTTTCTAAATTCGTGTAAGTTTGATAGAAATTATGTATGTCAACATTTTGAAATTTATTTCTTAAATCTGTGTCGTTTTGTAAATCTATTAATTCCATTTGTAACTCATCCGGAACTGTTTCCACTTCTATATTAAATGGTGAAGAAAAAATGTTAAATCTAAGAACGGTTTCTTCTGATCTAAATATTTTAAACGTCAAAATGTAAAATCTTTGAAGTGCCGCACGAGAAAGTGTGGCGGGCCGTGGGTTGCTCATCCCTGGTTTAGGCTGTAGAAAAACTTTCAACAGCGCCAAGCGATAACTACTTGAATAATGAATTTTTGCAATTCAATTAAGCAAGGAGACAGCCTAAGCCCTTTACTATTTATAACTCTAATGGACAAGATCATCAAACAAATAAAAGAAAAACACAACCGACTAGATACAGTAATAGGACACAGGAATCTAGAAGCAATAAAAATAAGCAGTCTCTTATACGCAGATGATGTGATACTAATATCAAGCACCAAAAATAAAATGCAAAGGCTGGTAAACGCATGGACTGAGGAGATAGAAAACATGAAAATGGAAATAAACATTAGTAAAACCAAGACCATGATAGTAAATGAAAAACAAAAAGGAGATCAAAACAATAAGGACATAAAATGTAAAAACAGGAAACTAGAAAGAGTATCGACGTATGAATTCCTAGGAAGTATGATAACAGAAGACGGAAAAATGGAGGCTGAAATAGTAAATAGAGCAAACAAAGCGACAAGAATTTACTATACATTAAATAAAACGATACTAGGACACAAAGATATCGACATAGAGGTGAAAAAGAAAATTCACAACATGATAACAATACCAACAATAACTTATGCCTGCGAAAGCTGGACACTTAGAAAGAAAGACGAACCTAAAATAACTGCAATGGAAATGAAACATCTTAGGAAAATGGCAGGAAAAACTAAGTGGGACAGGATAAAAAATGACGACATAAGAGAAATAACTAAACAGGAACCTATACTAGAAAAAATAAAAAAGAAACAACTAAACTGGTACGCGCATACAGTAAGAATGGAACCGAGCAGAATGGCAAAAAGAATAATGGAAGCGGGAAAACCTATCAAAAAACAAAGAGGCAGACCCAGAAAGAAATGGCTGGAGCAAATCAGAGAAATAGGAGCAGAGAGAGGAGCGACAATGGAGGAAATGAAAACAATAGCGAGAGACAGAAAAAGATGGAAAAAATGGATACAGGACTAGAGACCGCCATCCGACGCCGAAAGGCAGCAAGGATTAGAAAAGAAGAAGAAGAAGAAGAAGAAGAAGCAATTCAATCGGAACGGGAAAAAACAAGCAATTCAGAATTTATTAGACCATGCGAGATTGAATTTGAAATACAAAGGGGGCGACACAAAACTTGACAAACTATTGAAATTGATGGGATATAAATATTATAAAATGATTCCGAAAAATACATGTTGATTCAAAATTTCTGTTGGCAAGCAAATTCAAATTCCAAAAAATATGTGGAATATGCTGATGCTGAGGAAGAAGTGACTTTTATTTACTTAGATGAAACCTGGATATACCAGAACGGAAGCATGATACGAATGTGCTTGAAAGATGCTGATAGGTGTACTAATAATAAGAGATTCAAATCAGAAGGTAAGAGCTTCACAGTGCTTCATGCAGGCTATTGTGGTGGTTTGCTAACGAGGTGTGACCTTCTTTTAGACGCGAAATTTTGCAAAAGTGGATAGAAAATTAGTTGGTGCCTGCTTTAACTAGCACTGTTGGTAAATGTGTTATCATTATGAATAGTGCTCCTATTTACTTAATGTTGTTATAGAATAGACCAACTACTAATTCAAATAAAAAAAATTCCAGGCGTGGCTGTATAAAAACAAAATTAGTTTTGATGAAAACGATAAAAGACAACTTTCGAATCTAGTTAAAACCAACCTAAATCATTTCAACAAAAAATATAAAATTGATGAGTTTTTAAAGCGACACAACATCAATGTTTTAAGGCTTTCTCACTACCACTGTATTTACAACTCCATGGAACTTAATATGGTCATTCTGTAAAAAACTAGAAGTTAATAATGTCAGCCCCAAATTTAAAAGAAAAAGTCAGGAGGATTTAGGAGGAAGTTCTTGAGCAAATGCGATGCTCATAAGTGGAGAAACTGCATGAAGCACTGTAAATCTCGTAGCAGGGTGAAATATATGAGAGACCATTGTGTGGTTGACGTTCCTCGTGTGGTAATTTCGTTAGCAGATTCGTTAGATTCTGATGAAGATTCGGATTTGGTATGTTGAAATTGATTTCTTCAGTTTTAATAAACAGACATAACAGAAGGTTCAACAACAGAAGCACAACATAATGTTGAAAAATTTACAAATTCTCAGCTTGTTGATGGTTTTGCATTAATTTATTAAGTTCTTCCTGGCGTTAATATTGATGTTTTATAAACATTTGCCACAAAGGCATAACATAAGATATGTAACTGGCACTTATGTATTTAGTTCTAATTACAATACCATAAATATAATATGACATGAATTTCAACAAAATAATGTTGATACTTCCACAAGTCTGTGACATAACCTAATTTATTGCTTTGATTACTGTGCGACATTTCAAAGTGGAACTAAATTTACAACTAAATTCCAGAAGTGGCAACCTAAGCACAAGAAATTATTCAATATTCTAAAATCTAGTGTCTTGCTTTGTTCGAAACATCTAAACGACTGTTATATACAATCCGTTCACGGCCATTTTGGGACAGAGTTGGCTATGATTTTTTCGTTGGTGGTTTTCTGTCGGTGCCTGTTCGACATTTTCTTGCAACCGTATTGACAGATTTATTGTTTTAATCACAGCCTGCTGAATTGTATGACAAACGTCACTTTATATGGCCTGGGCATATTTTTGAAATTCAATGTTTGTTTCCATTTATGAGAAAATTCTAATTTTGGCCGTTTTGGTGCCACATACCCACAATGACATTTAAATGATAGTTGGTGTCAAGAATAATACACTTTTTTGCACTTGTCTAGTCTCAGAACGTACCGTTATTGGCCTATCTTTAGGTCGTGAAGTTGATTTTTCCACAACCGGGAGTAGAAGTCGGTTTCTATAGCATCAAAATTGTGACAGAAGTAAAACATTTACTCCCTAGAGACTAAATAAGACAAAAATTTCTCTAGGGAGTTTTTATTATGATTGACACAACAATTGTGTCAAATTCGAGGTTATCAGGTTAGGTTTTGCGTCAGTTTTGACACAAACTGATGCAAAACCTAACCTGCTAACCTCGAATTTGACATAATTGTTGTGTCAATCATAATGAAAACTCCCTAGGGAAATGTTTTGTCTTATTTAGTCTCTAGGGAGTTTTGACACAAACTGACGCAAAACCTAACCTGCTAACCTCGAATTTGACATAATTGTGAGCTCTTGTCATAATGACTTACAGTGCCACCAACTTTAAAATTTACCATAAGCTACTAATTTTAAAATAATTGTAACTAAAATGTCATAAATGACGTTTAAAGACAGGTTTTTTGTTTTAAATCTTCCTGCAACGTGAAAATAATAGTAGATGCAACTCGGAGAGAATGCTATTTTTTGCACTACTAGTCTCAGAATGCAACGTTATTGGCCTATTTTTAGGTCGTGAAGTTGATTTTCTCCACCAAGGGAGAGAAAGTAAAATAAACAATTTTCACCGTGGTAACTAATAAATTGCTAAGTTACCAAATATGACTATTTTATTTTGACGTTTTAAAGAGCTGTATTGTCAGGTTGACAGTTAAAATATTTTGGAAATTTGTTGGGAATTTAGGTATTAAACTGTTTGGTAGTGCAAAAAATAGTATATACACCACGGTAGCGAATCGTCTTATAACCTTCGCACTTTAGATACTTCGCGCTGCGCGCTCAGTATCTAATATGCGCTCAGGTTATAATACTGCGCTTCGCTACCTTGATGTATAATATACTATTTTGCACTACTAGTCTCAGAACGCACCGTTATTGGCCTATTTTTAGGTCGTGAATTTGATTTTCTCCACCAAGGGAGAGAAAGTAAAATAAGCAATTTTCACCGTGGTAACTAATAAAATGCTAAGTTACCAAGTATGACTATTTTAATTTTGATGTTTTAAAGAGCTGTATTGTCAGTTTGACAGTTAAAATATTTTCGAAATTTGTTGGGAATTTAGGTATTAAGCCGTTTGGTAGTGCAAAAAATAGTATATACACCACGGTAGCGAATCGTCTTATAACCTTCGCACTTTAGATACTTCGCGCTGCGCGCTCAGTATCTAATATGCGCTCAGGTTATAATACTGCGCTTCGCTACCTTGATGTATAATATACTATTGCTTCAGTGCAATTTCTCTCCCTCATTGCATAATCTACTATTCTCCACCAAGGGAGAGAAAGTAAAATAAACAATTTTCACCGTGGAAACTAATAAATTGCTAAGTTACCAAATATGACTATTTAAATTTTGACGTTTTAAAGAACTGTATTGTCAGGTCGAAAGTTGTTGGGAATTTAGGTATTAAGCCGTTTGGTAGTGCAAAAAATAGTATATACACCACGGTAGCGAATCGTCTTATAACCTTCGCACTTTAGATACTTCGCGCTGCGCGCTCAGTATCTAATATGCGCTCAGGTTATAATACTGCGCTTCGCTACCTTGATGTATAATATACTATTGCTTCAGTGCAATTTCTCTCCCTCATTGCATAATCTACTATTCTCCACCAAGGGAGAGAAAGTAAAATAAACAATTTTCACCGTGGAAACTAATAAATTGCTAAGTTACCAAATATGACTATTTAAATTTTGACGTTTTAAAGAACTGTATTGTCAGGTCGAAAGTTGTTGGGAATTTAGGTATTAAGCCGTTTGGTAGTGCAAAAAATAGTATATACACCACGGTAGCGAATTGCCTTATAATCTTCGCGCTTTATATACTTTGCGCTGCACGCTCAGTATCTAATATGCGCACAGATTATAATACTGCGCTTCGCTACCTTGATGTATACTATTTAACAATTATTTTTTAACATGCAGTATCAGTACAATAAGGACCTATTGTCTTGACTTTAATATAAATATGAATCGTATAATATAGGTATAGTATCGTGTACGTACATTTCAGAGGTTTACAGTTTTAATATTTTTCTTGAGAGAGGTTTTGAACTCCCAAGAATTCGTAGTAACGGAGACTGTGTACCTCCTATGTTTGCTAGAATTGGTTTGAGTGACTTATCAGGGATTATTATAGAGGTTTCATCTCATGTGATCCATACAAATGAAAAACTCCGATGAGGCAAGTGGTTCAAGAAGTAGCGTAGTTGTAATTTTAGATGGATTGCATTGTCTAGATAAATACTGAAAAATATTTAAAATTAGATCAATTAATTGATTTATTAAAGCTGTAAATCGTGTAGTAGGGTATTTCAACGCTCCCTTATCTTGTGGATGTATAAGAGCTAACAATAGATTTGAAGAAGAAGTGGTTAAAAGAGATTCTAAGCAAACATTACAGTTAACTCTCTTCAACTGTTCGTGCTACATATCCACTCAAAAGTGCTGCTGTAGTACAGTAAAATTGTCGGAAAACACCCCGTCACCTTAAAAAAATTGGCCGCTGCGATTCCTCGTGCCCAGTGGTTTAAGGTGATTAGACGAGTGTAAAGCCAAACAGCCGCCATCTTAAAATCAATTAAATTTGTTTTTTCTCGTGATCCATTGGTCGCACAGAAAAACTTATTGAACAAAAAATGTTGCAAATAAAATTCTACACATTTTTTGTTATTGCCGCGATAATGAGAAGTTGGTATTGCAAACGGTTGAGGGTGACAAAGTTACGAAAAACCGTTTTCCCCCATTCTAGCTCTGTGGGGGTAGTTTTTTCCGAAAATTGCGAATGTGAAAGTTGTAATGCTTAAAAAATAGTGTAGGAATCTCTTTTAAAAATGTGATTGATTTAAATAGTCTTCAAGTGACAGCCTTTCAAAGTCCGTGTGTATATTCCGGCACAGCAAAGTAACCATTTCTCTTTTCCCAGGTAAAATTGTCACGTCATCAAGTAGTTTCAATATGAATAAGATTTTTCAGGGATCTTAATTTTGTACCCACAAAAGAAAATCTTTTAGGTTAATATTCTTACATCATAATTGAAGGAGTTTTTAGCAATATTATAACAGGTTCAGCAATAACAAATTACAAAAAATAGTCGGGATACACAAACTTAAAAATAAATTAACGATTCGTTTCATTTGGCCCAAACGATCAAAATATCATTTCGTTAACCTCAGCATGTTTTGGTTGAAGTGAAACAAGCTGTTTATTGTTTAATAGCATATAGACAGTCAGGTGTCTGTATTCTATTTGCAAAAATGGTACGTGGTAAAGCAATTGTCAATTTGTTGAGTTTTGGTCATTCCTGTGGCAAAATTTACAAACTTCTTCACGTGCCAATCCATTACCGGATGTTGGCTATCATTCTAGTTATCATAACTTTATTCGTAGCTGCTCGGAAAAGTCCAGTTGTTGTTGTCGAGAACCACGTTCTTAGGTTTTTGAGCCAGGATATGCGCCTTCTTCCCGGGCCCCTTTCCCTTCTATTTTCCCCTGTAGAACTAACTGTAGTAGTCTATATCTCTGTTCATTCCTCATAATGTGGCCTAGGTATTCGAGCTTTCTTTGTTTAACTACTTTCATAATTTCCATAGATTTACCTAGTTGTTCTAATACCCTTTTGTTAGTGACATGTTGGGTCCATGATATTCGCAAAATGCGTCTATACAGCCACATCTCAAAGGCTTCCAATCTTTTGTTTGAGGCTTCTGTCACCATCCAGGATTCCACGCCATACAGGAGAACGGGAAAGATGTAGCAGCGGAGTAATCTAATCCTAGTTTTCAGACTTAACTCCCGGCATTTTAATAATTTCGACATTCTAATGAACGCCGTTCTTGCCTTTTCAATATGACACCTTATTTCCAATGTGTGATCCCACTGATCGTTAATTGTGCTGCCCAAGTAGTTGAGTGTTTCGACTCGTTCCACTCTTTTCTGATTAATAAGTAGTTGTCCTTCTGGTATAACGTTTTTAGTTACCACCATGTACTTCGTTTTTGAGATATTGATGTCGATACCAAATTCCTGGCTCCTTTGTGACACTTTGTTTGTTAATTCTTGTAGATCGTCCAGATTCTCTGCCAGTATTATGGTGTCATCGGCAAATCTTACGTTATTAATCCTCTCCCCGTTCACATTTATTCCTTTCGATGTATTGAGTAGGGCTCTACTGAATATTTCTTCAGAATAGATGTTGAATAAAAGTGGTGATAATATGCAGCCCTGTCGTACACCGCGTTGGATTTCTCATTCTAGTGTATGAAATTTGCGAAACTATAAAACAACGGAATCTATAGCAGAAAAGCCAAATTTGGGACTAACTTCAAATATTACAACAGCAAATTTAAGAGCTTTACTGATCTGGGCCAAATGATAAGATTCTGGGCTTGTATATACCTTTTCTATAATTTTCATTTTTTTTTACCTATACCAACTTCTCGGTATCGCGGCAAGGATAAAAAATATGTAGAATTTTATTTCCAATATTTTTTGTTCAATAACTTTCTGTACGACCAATGGATCTCGATAAAAAACAAATTTAATTGTTTTCAAGATAGCGGCTGTTTGGCAGGGGGTGCCGATACGGCTTTTTGGTTTTACACTTGTCTAATGAGCCTAAACCACTGGGCAAGAGGAATCGCCGCGGCCAATTTTTTAAGTCAAAACGACAATTTTACTGTACTACTGAAGCAGATACAATTCCATATTCAAGGGGTGTGGACACATTTTTAATAAGTTTATCTATTGCTTCTTTAGTATTTACAGAAGATCGAGCTTGTAGTCAGGTGCTTCAATGGATTCCTCTGTAAAGTGACCACCGATACATTTACCTACATTTACCGAATCTGATGTTTTTACCAGCTCGCATTGCACTATCTTTTAATGGCATTGTGTGCGGCTTGAGCATCAGCCTCAACTTGAGAGCCTCCTCGCACACGCACGGCATACTGGAAGGTTATATTATTATTTTCAAATTTAACGTCGGCGAGTTTAATCAAATCTTTGCATCGTAGTCAACATGGTTACATTGCAAATTTGAAATTCCCACTTATTGGTAGCAGCGCTCTGTGGAGAATCGCAAAAGTGCACATATGCCCAGGCCGTATAAAGTGACGTTTGTCACACAATTCAGCAGGCCGTGATTTTAATATTCGTAAGAAAATAAATGATTTATCAAGTGTGTAAAAATAATTTTATTTGAAATCGGCAGTGAAGTACGCCGAAATCGTCATTAAAATACGAGAAATCGGCAGTGAAGTAATTCATTGTTTTACGACTTTTTTGTAGGTGGCGAGGCGACAGATAAACGTCAATCGACCGAACATAACCTACAAAAGTTGGTTAAAATGTTGTAATTTCACGATTTCTCGATTTCAAATAAAACATAGTGTACACCTCGGCACTGAAGTTCCTTTTTATCCCTCATGTGGTTTATTTGCCTTGGCCCTACGGGCCTCGGCAACTAAATCCACATTCGTGATAAAAAGTTATACTTCAGTGCCTTGGTATACAAACTACTATTAATTTCCGTCAAAGGAAAAGTCAAAATGCCCATTACACGATGCTACTTCCAATTTAAAAAGGACGGACCATATTTAAAAGAACACTGATGTTGAGACTAGAGAATATATTTGCTATACGTTAAAATGATGCATTATTGTTAGTATAATTTGAATTTTTTTCTAGGTGAACCAAAACACTAGAAGATATTATAAAAATAAAAATTTACAAACAGCATCTTCTGGCAAACCCAACAAAACAGAATTTTTTACAAATTTCATGTTTCGAAAAGACCTGCAACGACTAATTTTATAATACAATGAAAAAAACGAATATTTTACTTTGGACAGGCTTTTGGCTGATTCGCGAGAACAATTGGAATTTAAAAGGGGGCGTACAACGTTATACAAAATTATAAAGTCAATGGGTTACAAACACAAGGAGGTAAACGGTCGAAAAATTTTATTTGAACAAAAGCATGTTGTTGCAGCAAAAATTACTTTTTTGAGAAAATTTTCATAACTTCGAAATTCTAGTGAAAATTTAACATTCGTGAATCTTGATGAAGCTTGGATCTACCAAAATGGTTGCTGGATACACAAATCAGATTTAAAAGTCCTATCAAAATTAAAAGCGAAGGATCAAGATTTACAGTTTTACATGCGGGACGTCATTTAGGGTTTGTAAAACGGTGTGGCTTTTTACTAAATTCAAAAAATAACAATAGAGATTTTATCATAAGACAATGGACGGGGAACTTTTTCAAAATTGGGTGGTTAAACAATGTACAGGCAGACCTTGCCGTTTGCGGCTTTGCGGTTCGCTGATTTGATTTTACGCGGGACACTTATGTGCTCCCTTTTCTTTGCCGTTTATAGATGGAATTGCCAACGTGTTCTGTTTCAACTTTCACACACTAACAGCCAGTCTTATAAAGGCTACTAATCTGTCCAGTGACGCCTATAATTGGCCTAACGGCTGTTGGCGGAGTACGGAATAAAAAAATAAAAATAATCTGGCGTTAATTTTAATTCGCTGTTAAAATAAACAAAAGCGCTTCAAAATTTGTTTACTAATGAATGAAATTCCATAAGCACTAACGTTTTGATGTGCTTTTGTTTGTTTTAACAGCGAATTAAAGTTAACGTCAGATTAGTGGCCTTTATGAGACTGGCTGTATGTAAATAAAGCAGACGTATGCGGTTTATGCCATGAACACCTAAATAACATTATTTATCACGAACTTGTAAACACACTTATCGAGCCTCTTCCTTTGAATCTCTTATTACCAAATCGGAACTGAAATAAATTGTAAAATTATAACTTGAATAAACAAATGGACATTCGAGCTCTAGATTCAAGTGGCAGACTTGTGTTACGTATGGAATTTTGGTTTGTATACGCATGTTTATGTATTTTTGAATTTTTTGAGGTTGCATAGTATAAATAAGTGTAGTTTATGGAACCTAACCCCGTTTTTATCATTTATGTGTTTACTTGCGCATCGCGGCATTCTTTTGGAACGTAACCCCCGCGAACAGCGAGGTCTGTCTGTATTCATGCTTTAGTTAGTTTGAAACAAAAATGTGTGATGGTCATGGACAATGCACCTTATTATTCAGTGCAGTTGGACAAACCACCCACATTTTCTAGTAGAAGGGGCCAAATGCAAGAATGGTTGCGTAACCACATTATTGAATTTGATCAAAAATTTACGAAGAAACTACTTTGGGATTTGATAAAACCTTTTCGGACTAATGGACAACGGCGATATTGGTAGATGTATTATATAACAAGCACATCAATTCTCAACCTTCATCCAAGGGTAAGGTTGAGACTGTAGGGCTTGAGTCTATTTCCAAATGTACTCCAGAAATGTGACATTTTTGTAGACTGTGCGCAAAAGCTATTTTGGATAATTGGAGAAAACACATCTCCCTTTATTATTTCGCTAGGTGAATCTGATTCATAATCAGCGGACGATAATGATGATAAAGATTTTCATGGCAAAATAATGGAGGATGAGTGAATAGCAGGTATTTAGGCAAAATTTTAAGTGGTTATTTGACACGCGACAGCCGGGTGTGAGAGCGAGGATACGGAAGCTCGTTCATGGGGTGTTAGTGCCTCACCATTATTATATGATAGATGTTTGTCAGAGAATACTTTTTTAAACAGTTTATTTTTTTTTTATTTTAATAAGTATAATTACAATCTATTTCCAGCGAAATAATAAGTAATTGTTGTGACAAAATTATGACATGAATTGGGCATTGTCCAGTGACAGTGCTCCAGATGATACAATTAATGGCTGGTATATATGTACCTATAGTGTTACAAACTAACATAAAACATGTTATGTGTGAGTGGTTTAGAATCGATCTGGAAGATCTAACGGGCTGATTCTTTTCAGTCTATATTGGGAAGCACTGTTGTCCAATAGATTGATGGCCAGAGTGTTTGGGTGTTTCTCCAGCCTTTGGAGATAGCTGGAGCTACTAGTTTGGATTACTTCCTTGACTGTGGCTATGTTGAGATCTCGGTGAATGACTGCGTTTCGTACGTACCATGGGGCATCTGTGATTACTCTAAGTGCTTTTGATTGAAATCTCTGCAGAATCTCTATATTTGACGTACTAGCTGTACCCCAGAGTTCGATGCCGTACGTCCAAGTCGGCTTTAAGATTGTTTTATATATGAGGACTTTGTTGTCCAGGGACAGTTTTGACTTTTTACCTAGTAACCAGTACATTTTGTTTAGTTGGATATTAAGGTGTTTCCTTTTTGTCCATATATGAGTCCGCCAGGTTAGCCGGCGATCGATATGCATACCGAGGTATTTCACAGATTCTGCTTGCGGTAGGGGCTTGCTGTTTAGAGTAACATGGGGACATGTTTGTCTTCTATTGGTATATGTTACATGCGTGGATTTATTTTCATTGGCTTTAATTCTCCATTTTTTGAGCCAGCTTTGCATTTCATTTAGATGGTCCTGTAGAATCTGTGATGCTTCCATCGGGTTGTCATGGGAGGCCAGTATTGCCGTGTCATCGGCGAATGTAGCTGTTATAGTCTTTTCATTTGTCGGCAGATCTGCTGTGTATAGCAGGTACAGCACTGGTCCCAGGACACTGCCTTGGGGCACTCCTGCATTTATGGGTGTAACTGCTGATTTTACATTTGAGAACTTCACTTGGAATAAGCGATCAGTGATGTATGACTTTAGCACTATGGTAAACGGATGAGGTAACATGTGTTTGATTTTAAAGTAAAGGCCTTCATGCCATACTTTATCGAAAGCCTTCGTGATATCCAGGAAAGCTGCAGAGCAGTATTTACCGTCATGCAGGGCTTGATCGATGGTAGCTGCAACTCTATGAATTTGTTCTATCGTGGAATGCTTGTTTTGAAATCCGAATTGGTGAGCTGGTATCAACTTGTTCTGTAGAAGGATCGGTTGTAGCCTTTTTAGCAGCAGTTTTTCAAAAACTTTTGAAATCACTGGGAGGAGACTAATTGGTCGGTACGATTCAACTTCAGTAGGGGGCTTTCCCGGTTTAAGGATCACAATAATCTGTGCTAATTTCCATTGAGGCGGATAAGAACCTAATCGTAGGATCGCATTGAAAATTGCCGTCATAAGAGCTATTACTCGGATCGGGAGTTCTCTAAGAACCTCGCATGTAATGAGGTCATAACCGGGTGCTTTCCGGAGTGCCAGTTTTTTATGGATAGTGTATAGTACTTCTTTAGGAGAGAAGGCGTTGATTGGTGGCGACATTTGAAACGGGGTTTCCAGAAATTGATGTATTTGATTAATGTTATACGGTGTGTCTTCAGAGGGATTTGGTGTAAACACTTGGGACAGGTGATTTGCGAAGACTTGAGCTTTTTCGTCGTCGGTTCTGGCCCAGGTTCCATTGTCCTTGCGAATTGGAGGAATAGTGGGTTGTGGTTGTTTGATCTTCCTGGTTGCTTTCCATAGGGAGTAATTCCTTTCTTTTGATGGTGATAAGTTTTGGAGGTACGTTTGTATGGTTTCGTTTTTTAATTTGTGTAATAGTCTTTTGAGTTTGTTGGTTGCATTGTTCAGTGAATTCTTATCCCGATGATTTCTAGTTGTTTGCCAGATTCTTCGAAGTCGTCTCTTCTCTGTAATAAGTTGATGGACGTTCGGAGGTAAAGAAGATTCATTTTTCTTTATCAGCAGATTGGTAGTGGCATTGATAGCTGCAATTTGTATGTTTTGATTAAGGTACTCTACTGCTAAGTATATGTCTCTTTCAGTTTTTAGTGGGATTTGAGTAGTGAGTATTTTCGTTAGCTGCTCTCTAAAATCCTCCCAGTCAGTGTGCTGATTATATAAGGTTTGTGGTTTTTGTTTCTCAATTAGTACTGAACTTAGCGTTATAACTACCGGAGTGTGATCGGAGGATAATTCTAAACTTGGTTCTGCTATACTGTATCCCGGCGCTAGTCCTTTTGTCACGCAGAAGTCTAATAAGTCGGGAATTTTGTTATTGTCGGTTGGCCAGTATGTAGGATGGCCGTTTGTAATTTGATTTAGGTTGTTTTGCATCATGGTTTTATAGAGCGTTCTCCCTCTTGGGTTTACGAGTCTGGAACCCCAGTACTGATGCTTCGCATTATAATCGCCACCTGCGATGAACCTGTTTCCAAGAGTGTTAAAGTAGTCTTCGAACTGGGAACTTGAAATTGAGTGTCTCGGTGGACAGTACAGTGCAGATAGTGTAATAGGTCCGTTCCAGTCCTCAATTACAATACTTGTTGCCTGGAGATGATTTTCGGTATACTTATTTAGTTCGTGATGTTTGATGCTATTTCTGATAATAATTGCAGTACCCCCATGTGCGGTACCATCCGGGTGAGGTGTGTCGTAGATTTGATAACCAGGAATTTTTAAGTAACTTCGATTGGTAAAATGTGTCTCAGAGATTAGCATGAGATCTAATTGGTATTTTTTGATAAAAACTTTGACTTCTTCTGCATGCTGGCATAGCCCGTTAGCGTTCCATAACACTATTTTATATGTATTAGCCATTAATTCATTTTGTTGACGATTGTAGTGAGTAAGGTTAGCATTGTTCTTAAGTCTTCCGCAAGTTTTGTTTGCATTTCAGCTTGTTTGACTAGTAGTTGTTCCAGTTTTTCGAACGATTGCTGTTGGGAAGGTGGTGACTGCTGCCAAATTCCATTGTTGCGATTTGGGTGGCTATTATTTGCTACTATGTGTGAGTACGGGAGGACTGGTATTTGTTGCTGGTGGGTTATACTTGCCGATGTTTGTAGTTCATTATTTGTAGTGGAGATTTTTCGTTCTCTTAGAGGTGGGAACCTGGTTTTATATAGTTCCTTATATTTCGGACAGCCTTTATAGTTCGCCGTATGGGGTCCATTGCATAGGGCACATGTGGGATTCGTGGTTTTGAGTTTGTTACACGCTGATGTTGGGTGCTCTTGCCCACACTTAACGCATCTAAACGGTCTACGACAGTACTTTTTAGTGTGACCTAGGTTCTGGCAGCGGGCGCATTGTACAATTTCTTTTCTTCTATGTGGCGGTTCGAAGGTTACTCGACAGTTGAGTAGGCCGTTGACGTTATATATTTCTTTATTGTTTGTATTTGGCTCTAGGTCTACATAAAACATTGATAGTGGATCTTTGTTGACTCTACTCTTCATGTTATGTACGTTTCTGACCTTATGTCCGGCAGCTTCAATTGCTGCCTTAATGTCTTGCGGTGATGTGGAGTAGTGAATATTTTTAAGCACTACTCTTAAAGCTTCTGTTTTCTTTCATTTGAAATGTGTTAAAACATATTTTATTAAGTTCTAAACTTTTAACTACATTTCGGTAGGCTTCGGCTGTTTTAGTTGAGACTTTTAGTACGTCCTTTCCGATTATTTTGCAGTCGTAATTTCCCGCAGCGGTTTTTTCAATTATATCCATGATTGGTTTTATAAGTTGCACTTCTGGAATGTGCAACGGTGGCGGTTTGACTTCTTTAGTTACTTCATTCTCATTTTCAGTTTCACTTATTTCCACTTCTTGGGTTTCTTGATAAGCTAGTGCTTGGAATTTATTTTGTGTAGTAATTAGCTGTAGAGTATTTCGTTTGGCTTGTTGAGGACTGCCGTTGGGTTCAGCTGTTCTTTTAGTTTTTCGTGATGTTTGTTGTATACGCCAATCGTATTGTGACGTATTTGGGGAATTCACGGGAAAATGATTTGAATATTGATGTTGCTGTTGTTGGAATTGTTGTTGTGAATTTTGGTATTCACTATTAAACTGCCCTGGTGCTGGGTGATACACAGGCATTGTTGGCGGTTGTATTGATGGTTGTTGTGAATAATACATAAAATTGGTAGCATTATTTTCTCCTACCTGCATTGGCTGGGGCTGATAAGCAGATGGATTCGGCTGGGAGAAGGCCGTTGGATGGTTGAAATTCATTTCCAAATTGTTTTTTGAAATTAAAAGGATAATCTGCGTCCGCACGTGCCTCGATAAGGACACGAGCGGAGCGTAAAAATAGCACTTGCAACGAACTAGGGAAGAGATAACAGAGCACTACACCACACAACTGGTCAGTTTCGCTGCTTCACAGCGACTCTTTTAAACAGTTGAACCAAAATTAGTAAGGATTATGATTATATGACTCAAAAATATTTAAGATATCAAGGGAGCATTTGTTTTAGTGCTGGTTTAGATTATTGTAATTTGTTGATCAACTCATATCATTATCATTATGTGGAGGCAATGTAAAATTATCTCTGATCTTCTGAACGAGTACCTACCTTATCCAAATTGCAATAAACATTAATATTGAATGCTTTTCTTATGCATTGTTCCTCATTTTCATTTCTTTCGTTAATTGTCAAATCATTTAAATTTTTCATCCTTAATTTAAACAGAGATCTGGCAACAATGTACCTATTCAGAAAATATAACCTTAAACTGAAAACAACCTAACCTAACACAAAAAGTGTCAATTTCCATTAGAGAGTTTAGTTGCCACAGAGGTACTGGCAACAAAATTACTAGATGGTCATAGCCTCCCCTGACCCACAAAGATCAGGAACGGCATATACGTGATTGTAAAAAAGCCAAGTCCAATACGGAACTTAGAATTTTTTAGTATGTAGAACCAGGTTATTTTCTTGACAGGAGATGGTGCTTGTGGTTGTTGCTATAAGAGATAACGTGGGGTGGCCAGGCCAAACCAGCCCTTTACAGACAATTTTCGCCTATGTCAGCTGTTATCAATGAATACACTCTCATTGCTAAAAGTATATTGATTTTAAAATTATAATACAGAGTTTATATATGATTAATGTGGGCCGTGTTTTTTAACCTAGTATTGAAATTACAATCGTATGCATTTAAGATAGCGTAATAGTACGTATTGTTTGTCACTTGACCTACTACACTTGGCAAACTGCACACCTTGTCAAATTGCTCGCCGTAATACTTCGTAATATGACCTAGTGCATTTGATAAAACTGCAAAGTCTGTTTATAAACACTGAATTGGCACGCGTTACTCAGCTCTTGTGTTTACACGATTTCAGTTCGTTTTACACTTTGTCCTAAATTCATGGTCAAACTTTTTGTTCAGAGAATCACATTCCATCTGGGAATGGCGTGCCTCAGAGAGAAGTGATTTATGATAGGAATGTTCAGACTTGCTACAGCATAATATAAAACATAGCAGTCATGTTAACATTTCTCTGCAGGTATAAAAAAAATTGTACTTCTTGCCGAATGACGTTTGTATAATATATTAGTTTTTGCACTGTAACGTCCTGCTTTTAAATTAAATTCTGCAAGATAAGTGCCTTTAATAATCTCCTCGTTTACTATATTCTTTTTTTCTAAGATGGCAACTGTATTGTTCTTGCTTTAAAATCTGTTGATCACTACTTCTTGTCTTTCCAAAGGTTACAAATTTCTTCTTTGTGAGCATGGAAAGTGTTTAAAAATGCTTTCCAATGCTTTACGGTGTTATCCACACATTTGTTTATATATATTATATTTGAAGATTGAGATCAGCAGAAAGATATTTTTTGTTGGAATACTTTCTACCGTAGTGAAAGTGCTAGGGCTGTGCAAAATAATCGATTAATCGATGGCTCCACTTCAGCTTCATATGTTCAGGAAATGTAGTGAAATTAGGAAAATTTTAACACAAAATAGAGAAAATTCTATTAATAAAGTTAGTGCAAGCAAGTTGGTTCTCAACAAAGGTGACCGATAAGGGAGATTTCACTGTATTAGCCTTTTTTACAAATTGTTTTCCTTACATAAAATTTTTGGAATTGAAATAATTGAAGTCGTGATATTCGTTGTGCAAAGCAAAAGAAAACAAAAGGAGTTCTTACAGTTTTCCACAATTTAGTAATAAGGAAACAGCATGATCTGACAGAGTAGTATTCGGTTTATTAGGTGTGGCTATTAGGTGCGGTTATTTTAATTTTTATTGAGTTTTTATGTTGATATATCCTATTTTTAATTTTTATTTAGTGTGACCTATATAATTTGCATCACAATTATCGCAATTAATTTGATAAATAATATTTAAATACAGGGTGTTTCAAAATTGCACAGAACAAATATAAGAGTGTTATTCTACAGCAATAAATAAGAAAAGAAACTCTAATAAACGTATGTCTTAAAATCATTCATTTCAAAGATACCCTAGGCTGGTGTTTTGTTTTCATTATCTGTTTATTTCACTTACAACTGTCAGAATTATTATGAGTGACTCGGAAGAAAAAAATTACTTCAAATAGTTACTAGAAATTTTGTTAAAGAAATGTTTTTAACACAAATCGCCAAGTAATAAATAAAATTCTACTTACTATATAATAACTTACAAGGGAAGCCACGTAGCGCAGTTGGGTAGGCGCTAGGCTTGCATTAAGCAAGTCCTCAGTTCGAATCTTGCAGGGGCCGGAATTTGTTTGTGTCTGTGAACAGAATATCTCAAAAACGAAAGGTTAACACATCACCAAAACACACACCGCACACAATGGTTGCTGCGCAAGAACAAAACGCGCGCTCTAACATTATATCCCAAATCCGTGGCAAGTTGAGCATTGTACCGCACGCGCATAAAGCACCAGCCTTTACACCGCAAGGTAAATGAGGTTGTTGATAATACATACGTAATATCTTACAATTCTATCTCTATTACAGAAGTCACTAATAAATTTCTTTCCAATTTCAAAAAGTTGACTAATAGGGAAAGTATTATTTATGAATGTTGTTTTCCAACAAGGTAAACAGAGAAAATTACTTTGTTCACTTAATATTTATTATTTTAACTTTTACTCTCTATTACACACGTGCTAGTCACTATATTATAATACATTTTATCCGCAACTGTGTCAAAACAAAACTTAACCTGATATTCTTGAATTTGACATAAACTTACAGTGCCACCAACATATTCATACAACAAATATTTCAAAGGGAACTTGATGGAAAAGCATTTATAATCACGCGGTATAACCAGCGTACATAAATCAAACAAGTAGAGACACTCTCTGTCGGTTCCTTTGATGTCAAAATACCGATTTGGATGACCTTGAACAGCTCCTGGGGGGGGGGGGGGTACTTTCCGATAGTACTAACGATGGCGCCACAATTTTTGTCACATATGATTGGTAGCACAGTTAGTAACTGGCTCTGATTGGTAGAATTTTGTGCTGCCATCTGATAGTCAAGCTCAGAAATACCCCCCGAATTAGTGTCCCAGGCACTCTAGACAGGTTTCAACATTTGGCATGAGTGTCTCTACTTGTTTGATGTATGTATGCTTGTATAACTTCCATAGTTTTAGAAATATCTTCTGCCCTCACATCTTGCCAAACCCTACATATTTCTTCAATAACTGTCGACTTATTTCTTGTCTTGGTTTGCGAGTTTATTTATTTTTCATCTACTTTTTGTATCTGACTTTATATTATCTTGAACATAACCCACTATCATCTTGCAAAACTCCCATCCGCTGTGCCTACTGTACCCTAAAGAATCTGTTATTAACAGGTGTACCGAGACTCCAAGACCCAGGACTACAAGAGCACGATGGTCAGCCCCATCCTGATCTGTGAGATTTGCGACAAATCCTTCAGCTCGAAGAGCGAGCTGCGGCAGCACAAGCTGCTGCACGAGAAGATGCCCGTGCTCAGCGCCCAGGATGAGGAGGGCGCCGTTGTGGAGGAAAAGAAGGACCTGAGCCGTAAGTACAGCTGCATTCCCTGCAATAAACATTATGTGAGCTACGGCGGGATATGGGACCACAACAAAAAGCACCACGGCGGGCAACAGATTGCAAGAGAATACCCGCGTCGGTGCGACCTGTGCTCCAAGATGCTGACATCGCGCGGTGCCTGGAGCAACCACCAGCGCATGCACGAAAGGCTGCAAGCGCAGGGGATCACGAGGAAGTCGGAGGAGGGCTCTTCGTCCATAACCAGGACTCCCAAGGCGCGCATCATTAAAACTGACGATGACGAGTCGTACTACACGTGCAAGAAGTGCTTCAAAGTCTTCTCCAGCAAGTGCAACCTGAGGAACCACATGAAGTGCCACGGCATTAATTTGAACCCAAGCCGGAGCAGCTCGAAGACGGGCAAAGTCATCAAAACGTTCTGGTGCGACGTCTGCCACCAAGCTTGTCATGGCTTTGCCGAGCTCCAGGAGCACAAGCAGGAGCACCTGAATGAAAACATGCCCAACCTGACCAATCAGACGGAGGAGGTGGAAGCGAAAAAGCCTTTTGTGTTCACATGCGACCTGTGCACGCTCACATTCCCCACCAACTTCGCCCTGAAGCGGCACAGGGAGAAGCACACCGACCCCGCTGAGGCCGTCTCGAAGCCAATTTCCGTCTACTGCAAGTACTGCAAGATACCATTTGCCGATGCCGCCGAACTGAACGAGCACATGCTGAACGAGCACGAGGAGCTACTCAACAAGCCGAAACCCAAGCCAGCTGTTAAGAAGTTCCCCTGTGCGTACTGCAAGAAAGTGTTTGACAATGCAGGTGCCCTCTCGTCGCACCAGGGCTGGCACAAGCGTGGCGCAAAGGCCGAGAAGAGGTTTAAGAATGAGGGGAAGATATTCCGCACGATGGTGAACCAGATTCCGAAGAGGTCCGGCTCGCCGGAGCCCGAGCCCGAGCCCGAGTTCCAGTGCTACACATGCTCGGCGAGCTTTGTGAACGACACGGCTCTGCAGATACACATCCTTGAGACGCACCGGAACATCAACACCACCGTCTTGGCCATGAACTGCAACAGCTGCAAGATGAGCTTCGAGACGAAGGCGGCCTACGACATGCACATGCAGCTGCACGAGGTGGTGGAGAACCAGCGTGTACCTAAGCCGCACCCGTGCAAGTATTGCTCGGCAGGGTTTAGCCGGAGCGATACTTTGAATGCCCACATAAGACATCATCATAAGGAACACTTCCGTGACGCGTTCAAGTGCAACCAGTGTGACCGCGTGTTCGACAAACAGAACGCGCTCACCATACACTTAAAGGTGCACG
Source organism: Agriotes lineatus (assembly GCA_940337035.1). Taxonomy (NCBI): domain Eukaryota; kingdom Metazoa; phylum Arthropoda; class Insecta; order Coleoptera; family Elateridae; genus Agriotes; species Agriotes lineatus. The sequence goes on from CALNHX010009322.1 coordinate 34,365, forward strand.
AGCGCCAGCGTTTGTCTGGGGATAGTACGCCTAAACCGGTTCACACAAAAAATATCTACTTCTGTTCCATTTGTGATTTAGGGTTTGCTATAGCCAAAGATCTACGCAATCACGTTGTTACTGCTCATCCCTTCTGAAGTTTTAGTTCTTAACGCCTTATTTTAAGATTGAAGTAACGGGTGTTCAGTAAAATTAGGCTTCCAGGGTGCTTTAGCCGTCTGTTGTGAAAACAGGTTTTTCCGTAATCAATGCATGTAATTTTCGATTATAATTAATAATGTAATTGGTAACACAATAACATCAAAGGAGCACTCTGGACCCTTGTTTTTAGTGAATGCCTGTTACGTTAGTGTATCATAATAGTTAGTCGACTAGTGGATTAAGGAATTGTTATTTTTGTACGAGAAGTTGACTTCAATGTTCTCATTGTTGCCGTTATGAAAATAATGCGACCTATTTAACAACTTAAACAGTTTGATTTTTATTTTACCTCATTTACTCTTGATCTGCTTAAATATTTATTTGGTAAATATTTTAATATTTTACGCTATTTTGCATAGTTTTAAGAATGAAGAATATTTGATTGTACCTTTGGGCTAATGAGGTTGTATGATGAATGCAAATCAGGTTCAGTTGTTAACGACGTTTAAACATTTTTCAAGGCGTTTGTTGGCAAATGATGATATTGTGTTTCGAAGTCGCATAATTATAGTTTTTTTAGTGACACTAAGTTCAAATCATGTAAATTTCCACCTCAACACTCATTAGTTGCTAATTTATTATGTATCGTTAGCAATGTGACAGTCTACATGTACAAACTGTAGGGTTTATTTTCTTTTTATATATTTTGTGAAAATAGTGGGTACGGTCGGTCACTTCTGATTTTAATTTTGGATCAGTTTTAAATCGATTTGTAAGAAATTTTAAATAAATTATATTTTTTACTTCATAGCTTCTTTTTAATTTTAATGTGCTACTTATACAGGGTAAGTACTGGGTGTAACTATGTATAGTTGTATAGTACTCGCTAGAGTCAACAAAAAAGTCCTATGTAGCCTGCAACCTGTCCTTTTCGAAGTACAGCCGTCTTAAGTTTAATCATATTAAACTAAATTAAAATATGAATAAACTTACACATGTTTGAAGTAATACATGTTAAAAAATTGGGATTTTGTCGGCCCGCTACCACAAATAAAATAAATACATCTTCAATAAACAATAATTTCTGCAAAAGTTTTCGATTTTAAGCTTAAGATGGTTACAATTTGGAAAAGATCAGTTTTAGACCACATGTATAATCCATTCACGATGTTTCCTCTTCTCAGCAGGCTATGTTAGGGTGACATTTGTGTTGGTACACATGCGAAATAACTAGACATGACGAAATTGGGATATTTTCAATCTGTGATTTTTGAAGGCTTGCAACTTGCAGGTTTTAAATATCACAATGTGACTTCTATTACAATTCATGTATAGTCATATTTATACGCATTTGGAGTCATGTGATAATCTAGTGACTCTACGCATGTCGATTCTTAAAAATGCAATTTTAGGGTTATAAATGACATTTCGTTTTGTATCACGACATCTGCATCAACCTTATTCGGGTTTAGAAGAAGAACAATTACTTAAATTTTCAATTTTCACTTGAACTTGACTCAATAGGTAGTTCTTATTTATACAGAAATTAACACATGGTTTCCTTTTCACAGGCTTTCATTTCAACACTTGGAATTATAAAACATAACCTAAAAAATCATACCAAATATTTTCAGTAAATAATGTTGCACTATATTCCGTCTTTCTTTAATTTAAAAATTGTGCTCTCCAAGTTGCGGTCCTGGCGGAACAAGTGAATGCACTAGTGAAAACCAGCTCCAATATTTTAAGCGCAAACTGGAGAAACAAGAGTGTTTATTTTGTGTGGTAGTGACACGGTTACAGGTGAAAGAAAGGAGAATATCCTACACCAATCAAAGATAAGGCAGGACTAGAATTAAGTAGATAGTTTGAAATTTTTAAAACGAAGGCACGGATAAGTAGTTGACTTCGACGGGTAGACCGGGGCCAGCTGCTTTGCGCGGTGTACGCGGTGCAAAGATAAAATTTATCAAGCGCTATTCAGCATAAACAACGAACAGGGCCGTATTTGAGGAATTCAGGACTACAAGAACGTAACTTAAACAGCGAAAAATGCAGGAAATGCTTGAAGAAATAAATAAGAAATTAGATAGAATGGAAGTAAGAGATCAACGCATGGAAAAGAAAATAGATACGTTTCAAATGGAAGTGTATAAAATTAAGGACGAAAATAAACAGCTGAGAAGAGAAAATCAACAACTTAGACAAAGGGTAACACAACAAGAGGAGAGAATGGAAGAAAGAAAATAATCATGCACGGAATAGAAAGGCAAGAAGGGGAGAGCGACCTACAACTAAAACAGAAAGTAAGGACAGTCCTAAGGGATATATGGCGGTAAAAATAGCAATGCAAGAAGAGATAACAGAAATCAGATGATTGGGAAGAAGAATGGGCAAAGAAAATGGAGATACTGAAAGCGACAAAAAAACTAAAAGGCACAAGAACATACATAGAAGAAGATTACTCAAAGGAGACTCAAGAAACAAGAAAAGAGTTGATAAAACATAGGAATAGAATAAGGGCAGAGGGACATTACTCAACGATTGGATACAATAAACTAATAGTAAATGGAAATGTCTACTACTTAGAACAATTAAATGAAATAGAAAAGAACAACAAGAAGAGTATAGAACATGATGAAACACCTAAAGGAAAAACGGGAGGAAGAACAATCAGTGAAAGATCTCCGAAGGAAGAACTGCAAGAACAATTGAGCAAAATAACCAGAAGTAGCAGTAACACTGGTACGATCCCAAAAAACGTAAATATGATCTAACCTCGCATAACGAAAAATCTAAAACGTTACAAGCAAAGAAACAGGCTATGGAAAAGGACACGAAAAAAGGAAGAGAAATAGAAAATGAAGAGATAGGGTTAGGAATTTGGAACATAAACACACTAACAGGGAAGGAGATAGAAATAACAGAAGAAATGGACAGTAATAACATACAAATCTTGGGGCTAAGTGAAACTAAGACAAAGGGCGAGGGAAGTACGTACTTATCAAACAAATACATACTATACTACTCGGGAGTGAAAGCGGAACAAAGAGCAAAGGAAGGAGTAGGAATAATAGTCACAGAGGAGATAAACAAAAGAATAACGGATTTTAAGGCAATCAACTCGAGAATAATAGCAATTAGTATAAAAATGGAAGAAACAATTAACATCATACAAATCTATGGGCCAGTAGAAGGAACAGCAGAGAAAGAAATGATAGAGTTCTACACAAATCTACAACAAATACTAGATGAAATGAAAGAAGAAAATGAGAAGACAATAATAATGGGAGACTGGAACAGTAGAGTAGGGAAGGACTATAACAGAAGAATGGAATATATGGGGAAGATACACTAAATAGAAATGGAATAAAAATGATAGACTTCTGTAAAGGGAACGACCTAATAATAGGAAACACAATGTGGGAACAAGCAATCGAAGACAAATACACGTTTGTGGCTGAAGAACGAAATGCTAAAAGCCTGATAGACTATATAACATATACACAAGAATTAACAGAGACAGTACAAAAAATTAAAACGATAAAAAAAGCGGAATTAGGAACACAACACAGATTAGTAAGAGCAAGTTCCCAAGTAAGACTGAGCAACAACGGAGAAATAAGGAAATATAGTAGTTGAGCGATATATAAGCTAAAAAATATGGAAAACAAAGAAAAATACCAGAAGGAGACAGATTTAAAATTCCAAAAACTGGAGAACAGAAAAACAGACTGGACTTTAGAAGAAAGATGGATAACATTCAAAGAGACACTGCTGAAGATAACAGAGAAAATATGTGGGAAGGAAAAATATAATAATCACGTCAAAAGGACGAGGTGGTGGAATAGCGACATACAAAGACTGACAAAAGAAAAGAAAACAGCATGGAAGCAATATATACAAACAAAAACACAGAAGGACAAAGAGGAATATAATCGAAAGAGAAACATAGTGAAAAACGCATTTAAAAGAGCAAAAAAGGAATCCTGGAAGGAGTTTGGAGAAGAAATAACAGAAGTACACAAAACAGACTATAGAAAATTCTTGACGAGAATAAAAAGATTAAGAGGGGATAAAAGGAAAGAAATAAAAGCAATTAAAAACATGCAGGGGCAAACACTAACAGACACAAAAGAAATACTTGAAACTTGGAAAGAACACTACAGAAATAAATATAACACGACAGTGCCAGATGATAAAATAACAAGAGTAGAACAAGCGGAACAGCAACAAAAAATTAAGAGAGAAGAAGTCGAAGAGGCAATACAAAAAATCAAAATTGGAAAAGCAAGTGGAGAAGACGGCATAGCACCGGAGATGTTTAAATAGCTGGTGGAAAAAGGAATAGACTGGATATGGGATATCTGTAAAGAAGCTTGGGAAAAACAAAAAATCCCGAGGGATTGGGAAAATAACCTTTTAATTCCGATATACAAGAAAGGAATACAGACGCAGTGCGAAAACTATAGACCAATCTGCTTATGTCAAACCAGCTATAAGCTATATACAAAAATCTTGGTAAAAAGATTAAGAGAACATGTGGAATCGAAATTGGGAGAGGAACAGGCAGCATTCAGACCGAACAGACAGACGAACGATAACATATATATATTAAGAAATATAATAGAGAGAAAGATAGAAGAAGGAGAGGAAGTATACCTAACATTCATCGATCTAAAAACAGCTTTCGATACGGTAGATAGAAGGGAAATATGGAAAACCCTGGGAGAACTGAAAGTACCTAGCAGGCTGATAAACACAGTAAAAAGTACATATGAAACAGTAAGAGCAAGAGTGCAAATGGTGGGACAAAGATCAGATGAATTCAAAATGAGTAAAGGAATAAAACAAGGAGACTGCATAAGCCCTTTACTATTTATCATTATTATGGACAAAATTACTAAACAAATTAAAGAAAAATATAACCGTATAGATACAGTCATAGGGTATAGGAACCTAGAAGCAGTTGAAGTGACCAGTCTGCTATACGTAGACAATGTGATATTGATAGCAAATAAGAAGAACAAAATGCAAAATTTAGTAAACTCCTGGACTAAAGAAATTGAAAACATGAAAATGGAAATAAATACAAACAAAACAAAATGAATGATTGTAAATGAAAAAGAAACAGACACCCAGATCGACAAAGAAATCAAATGCAAGAATAAATTATTGGAAAGAGTAACAACATACGAATTTTTGGGAAGTATAATAACTGAGGCTGGGAAAATAGCTAATAAATCAACAAGATTATATTACTCAATAAATAAAACAATACTAGGCCATAAAGACATAGACATAGAGGTGAAAAGAAAAATACACAATGTAATAACAATACCAACAATTACATACGCCTGTGAAAACTGGACTCTAAGAAAAAAAGACGAAAGTAAAGTAAATGAATGCTATAGAAATGAAACACCTTAGAAAAATTGCTGGAAAAACTAAATGGGACAGGGTAAGAAATGACATGATCAGAGAAATAACAGAACAACAGCCAATAATGGAAAAAATAAAAGTGAAATAACTGAACTGGTATGCGCATATAGTAAGAATGCAACCGGACAGAATTACAAGAAAAATAATGGAGATGGGAAAACCAAGGAAGAGGCAAAGGGGAAGACCAAGAAGAAAATGGATGGACCAAATCCGAGAAATTGGAATGGATAGAGGAAAGACAGTGGAGGAAATGAAAATCCTAGCAAGAGACAGGAAAGAATGGAGGAAATGGATACAGGACAAGGAACCCACATCTGAAACTTCAAATTTTAAAATTAATTTTATTAATCAACATGCCTTTTTCGAATTTCCTCCATTTCATCTATTTTACTAAAGATGAACAGTGACAGACAAAAGTCACGTGACTCCGAATCGGTATAATTTTGATTATACAACTCATTATAAATTTGGCAAATAGTAATTGAGAATTTTACTTAGTTACAAGGTATAGATAAACGGATATACCCTTGACGACGTGGTATAATCACTTCGGTGTTTCGGTGGGTTCAACAAAGCAAAAATAATGGATAACAATAATTTAGAGCCATGATTTAATAACTGTCTATTGCAAATTCGAGGTTAGCAGGTTAGGTTTTCCGTCAGTTTTGACACAAACTGACGGAAAACCTAACCTGATAACGTCGAATTTGACATACACTTACAGTGCCACCAACATAAACAGTGCCACTAACACAAACAGTGCCAACCTAGGAAATAAAATAATTTATTATTGTCGGTCTATTCATTATATAATCGTAACGAATACCACTCGAGCAATCGAAAATAATGATTATTTTTCACTCGACGTAATCCTTAAAATACCACTCGAGCTGCGCTCTCGTGGTTTTTCGCAGATTACGTCTCGTTACTCGGAAAATAATCGATTATTTTCGATGCTCTTGTGATATTATAACTGACTATTCAACACTATAACATATAAGCCAATCACATTGCAGACATTTGCTTTTTTCAACCAATAACAGCAGTATATCACTGAATATTGGGCACCATGCAAAATATTCACAAAACAATGTACGTACTCAAAAAATAAATAGCCTTGTTGCGAAGTATCGTTTAGCAACGATGTTCTGTCCTTAGTGATATCGCTAGGTTACGCAACACTAAACCCCAACAAACTGTGTGGCTTGTTTTAAAAATTTAAAAATGCTGTGTTTTGGAAGTATTACGCTGAATTTAATTGAGAATGAATAATTATATTAATTGTTGCAATATTTTTCAATAAAGTTAATCGTTATGTATTAATATTGTTAAATAGTCGTCCCAAATACCACTCGAAGTGGATATATTTTTTTTAAATATTTTGCCATTTCCATAGAAATTATTGCAAATTTCACTCAACAAAATCACATTTAAATGTCACTCGCCTTCGGCTCGTGACATTTTTGATGTGATTTTGTATCGTGAAATTTAAACGCAATAATTTACATGGAAACGACAAAATATTTGTCAAAAATATATCCACTGCTTGTGGTATTACCCTTGATTATACCATTCATAATGCACAAAATCCCTGTTCAGGCCTCCTATTAGTTAGTGAAAACACTGATGTTATCGTTTTGGTGTTTTCAATTTTGAGCTGTCAGCTGTCAATGTCGGCCATTTCCAATAAGTTTTTTAGAATACGCATTAGATGCATTTTTAGTGTAATTCCCTTATTGATATTCATGGTATAATCTAATCGAATACTCCCTCGACGACTTTATTATCAAATACTTTTGCTTACAAACTCAACTAGTTGCTTTGTAGAAATACCACCCGCCTTCGGCTCGTGTTGTTTCTAAGCAACCCGTATTGTGAGAAACCAAAAGTATCCTTTATCTAATAGACGTGTCTGTCTGGGACGCTGTTTTGTCTGGGACGCTGTTTCAGCAGCCAAACCGTAAGAGATAGAGAAAAAAGTTATGAAAGTTATATGTTTGGAATGGTCATGTCAGGTCAGGAACCGAATTTCAGTCACGTGACACTTCCGGTTTTCGAGAAATCACGTGATTTCCGTCCGTCCGGGACGCTGGTCCGTCCGGGACGCTGTTTCAGCAGCCAAACCGTAAGAGATAGAGAAAAAGTTATTAAAGTTATATGTTTGGAATGGTCATGTCAGGTCAGGAACCGAATTTCAGTCACGTGACACTTCCGGTTTTCGAGAAATCACGTGATTTCCGGCCGTCCGGGACGCTGGTCTGTCTGGGACGCTGTTTCAGCAGCCAAACCGTAAGAGATAAAGAAAAAAGTTATTAAAGTTATATGTTTGGAATGGTCATGTCAGGTCAGGAACCGAATTTCAGTCACGTAACACTTCCGGTTTTCGAGAAATCACGTGATTTCCGTCCGTCCTAGACGCTGTTTCAGCAGCCAAACCGTAAGAGAGAGAAAAAAGTTATGAAAGTTATATGTTTGGAATGGTCATGTCGGGTCAGGAACCGAATTTCAATCACGTGACACTTCCGGCTTTCGAGAAATCACGTGATTTCCGTCCGTCCGGGACGCTGTTTCAGCAGCCAAACCGTAAGAGATAGAGAAAAAAGTTATTAAAGTTATATGTTTGGAATGGTCATGTCAGGTCAGGAACCGAATTTCAGTCACGTGACACTTCCGGTTTTCGAGAAATCACGTGATTTCCGTCCGCCCGGGACACTGGTCCATCTGGGATGGTCTATTTTGTTTTATTAAATGAGACATTTGTCTCACTGGACTGCTAGTTTTTGATAATTCACAGTCGTGTCGTGGTATTATTACTGACTATATGCAACATAACAGTCTACTGGGAGGAGGAAACACAGTGAATGAATTATATAGCAAATACTAAACCTAACTATTTTTGTTATACTCTTGTATCAAGTACAAAATAATGATTATACTGACGTTAATATTCATTTACACAATAGTAATAATAGTGCTGGTGAAATTTAGTCTACATTTTGATGTTTGGCTGAACATTAACATCAATACACATAACCATTACTCCATACGTCTATACTCTCACCCTATATGTACATACATAATCATTAGTCTCCTACCTATCATTGTTGAGGGAGGACTATTCATATTGCAATTGAAACTAAACTCCACATTTCCAGTAAGAAAAGAAATATTTATGTAAGTTAAGATCTTACGGATTAGGGACATTTTTTATAATGCTCGTGATTTGCAAAAATTTGATTTTAAGTAAAAAATAACATCTCTTATAAAACCAAAAGTATCAATGGAATTGAACAACTCTTCTCGAACTGAACTTCTATTTTTCATACCTAGTTGTATGAAATAAAGACGTAAATCTGTAAAAATATACAAGCATCTGTGATTTTAATGATTATTTTATTCGTACTGATATCAACCAATCCGAAGGCTGGATTTACTTAAGATATCTTGTATAATTTTGACTATTTAATTCATTTGCCAAAAAGTGACCCGTGGAAATCCAGAATTTGACCCTTCTTGACCAATCAAAAAATATCAGCAAATATATCTTTGTAGAAGGTATTCAAGTGACTATTAAATACTATAATATATATATTTTTTTAACTGTTTATTTTGACTCCAAAACAGCAAACCAACTGGTACCGGAGCCTATATATATATCCATTAAAAACACATCTCATATGTTCAAAGTATAACATAAGTAAAACAAATGTTACACAATAAATAAATAAATGTTTGTACCATTCTAAATATATAGGTAAGTAATGTATTTAATAAGTTAATTGCAGATGCTACTCAATGCAAAATAAACTCTTAGTTTATTGATAACTGAAGAAATCTATAAAACAAATGAATTGACAAATTTAACGACTTTACTAAAAATCGAACAATGCAAGTTAATTTATAAAGTATAGTGTGGTTTAGTAAAAACTCAATTTGAGTTGAAGAGAGTAGAAGAAGGTCATACTAATATATAAGCCAATCATATAGCATACATTTGCTTTTTTCAACCAATTAGAACAGTATATCACCAAAGAGCATATAATGAGAAGAGACTCAGCGCTGGGCAGTATTAGCGTATAGCTTAAAAACTCCTGCCCGGTAGGCTCCCAGGTCTTATCCCTCTGACGGGAGGGATCCCAGTTAAACAGCTCAGAGCAAAACCATGATTTAAACTGAAGTGCGATGTTGCCAAGGTTAACACAACCTTCGAACGATAATAACTTTGGTTACAGAACGCAGGTAGACAAAATTTCTCATTGTCTCTTAGCCAAAACATTGAAAATACGCCGATTTTATAAGTACATAATTCCTAATACGTTTACCTCAAGTAACCGTTGCTTTGAAATATAGCAATTATTTGTTTTTATCGTGGTTTTTGTTTGTATACCTACCTATTTCTTTGTAATTGCAATCGCAAAACAAAATAAAGCACACTATAATGCGAAATACGCGCGAAATATGCGTTACCACGTTTGCGATTTGTGGATTTATATTATAAAGTTAAGGGCATTTAAAATCTGTTAAAGGGTTGCTGTAATCTCATGTCGTCAAACGTTTATAGTGAACATCTGGACCGTATTGAAGTCAAGCTGTCTTGCATACAATGCTTGGGGTTGAAAGAGCGGCACTGCTCCTTGTCTCGCCCACGCGTTTAAATGGACAGGAAATGTTTATTTATGACTGTAAATTTAAACAGTAATCTAAAATAAGATAATTGTATGCCATTACATAAAGTAGTCTTTTTTAACGCAAAATCCTGAAAAACAACACTTTATTTTAACTATTTTATTGAAATTGTTAATTGTCCATTTGATAGTTGTAAATTCTGATCGTTTTCGACACAATTTTGAGTTATAAGAGATCACTATGCAATAAATAACATGTACAACACGTATTAAAGCAACTATTGTTCACTCATTTGCTTGCGTTAATCAAACTGCAAATTCATGAAAAAAAGTATGACTTCCAAAACTAGTTGCACACATAACTATTTAATTTTTTTTATTTGAATAAGTTTTAACGCTTACATTGACAGTCATAAAACGAAATTTGCACCTGCAAATTTTACTGCTAACTTTAATAAAACTACGTCTACTGTTTTTTTTAAACTAAAATGCCAATAATTAATTTCCCGCAACAGTTATACAAAAAGTTGGCTAATGATATGTTTTAATAACAAAAGTGTTACGGATAGAAGGAAGATTTAAGTAGTTCTTTATTTAATAGCTGTAACTCGAACACTAGGACAGGTAGGTAAATATCTATAAATACATACGAGAACCGAGACAAATTGTACTTCTGCCTAAAATACTCTTCTTTGATTTTGGGTTAGTCATAAATACTTCAAACGTTATGGTTGCTAAAGAACATTTAAAACATGTGATCTTTACAACAGAATTACCTACATGTAATCTGGTTACACATTTCTAGGTTGCAAACACCAAAATAAATAAAGATTATTATTTGATATTTGAAACACAAAACCTGTGTTTTATTTCTTCGAATACAATTCATGTACAGTGTGTCCCCGGATAGGTGAAACGACGTTGTAAAATGTAAAAAATTCTGGATTTAAATTTTCATTTCTTGAGGTTCAGCCCTCCTTGGTTAAAGGCGAATTTTCAACATAATTTCAGTTTTGAAAAATCAAGTAGACTATGCCTTGGAAATTTTTAAAAAATCAATTTTTCTGTAGATTCTGACAGAAAGTTATTAAGAAAAGTTGTTTAGAATCAACATCCAGGCCCCTATACCAAATTTCCAAATTCTCGGCCAACGTTGATCTCTCTCACATTTTCTTTTGTTTATTTCCCAAATCAAAGAATTTTATATTTAACAAAGTTTTTTTACTATGAAATAAAAAACTTTGTTAAAAATATTTGTTTTTCCATGGCAGTTTTTCTTAAAAATAAAATTCTTTGATATGGGACCTAAACATAAAAGAACATGTGAGAGATCAAAGTTGGCCGAGGATTTTGAAATTTGGTATAGGGGCCTAAATGTTGATTCTAATCAACTTTTCTTTTACTAGAGATCCGGTTCTTCTTAGGCGATGCTCTAATTTACTAAATTTTTGGCGATCAGGTATGTTCCTGTCAGGATAGTAATCTCGATATAAGTTGTGGGCTTGAACGGTGTTTTTCTTACACTCAAAGTACACTTGAAGCATATCTACCAACTCGTTGATATTATTCATTCTGTTACGTTTAGCAACACAATTATTACAATGAAATAATAGAAACGTCAAACAAGTGACTGTAGGATAGGGTTACTTGTTTGATGACAAAAGTTAAATTTCATAGCCTTCCTCAACATCTTTAGTTTTTTGCGTTTTTTCAAAATTTTTATTATGCAACCCTACAAAATGTTCAGACGGCTGAAAAGTACAAAAAATTCAAAATTGTACCATGCAATTTAAAAAAAGTGCTGATGAAGTCATCACGAAAAATTGGAGGCACTAAAAATTTTTTTGTTTTGGTCTTATTGTAAAGAGGATTTTCCCATTTCAGAATATATGAATCGGCCGTTGCAGAAAGGGCTTAAGTCCATTTTTGATGAAAATGAGTTTTACACATGATCGCCATAATATGGGGTCGCTCTATCGTTCTACGTTGAAAGGGCTAATGTCCGACTTACGGTTGACTATTGCCGCGCGCATTATTTTCAGCTACTATGCAGAAAGGTCTAAAGTCACGGACTTTAGCCTTTTCTGCAGCGATTGAGGTGTAGTACTCGTATGGTGTCTCTGTAGTAGGCTGCTGTCATTTGACCAAACATATGTGTTAGTTATGTGTCATCATAGTGAGGTTTTAAGGTTATTATTTTGTGATGGAGGGTAATAGTGGAAAGAAACGAAAGTTAAATATTGGTTCTTACAAAAGAAATATTATTAAAAATACAAGAGTTGAAGGTACACAGCATACAAATTATACAGGAAATACAGTTTGTACAAAACAAATTGGTTTACCCTGCAAGTAAGTTACTTTTCTGAATTTCATGGTAAATGGTGTAATTAATTCCTTATTAAATATTTAAGGTGCAAGAAAAAATGCTTTGAAAGGTTGACTGCAGAAGAAAAAGAGCAGAACTTCTCACGCTTTTATTCTTTGGCTACAAAAAATGAGCAAGATATTTATATACAAGGATTGATAGATGTCTGCAGTGGTACTGTAGTGGCATCGGAACTTGTTGGTGGGCTTTTACAGCATACATTTAAACTTAGTCAACCTGGGAAAAATTCCATTATATTGCCAACTCAACCAGCATACCCATTAGGAAAAGTGCCCATTAAGCAGAAGTCATTAGATGGAATCCTTAAATGCATACAATTTGTTGATGAAGAATATAAAAGCTATTATGATGACATAAAAGACTGGCCTGTTAAAAATTAAGTTTTTTGTATTATGTATTGTTTGAGGCTTTCGCGGTTACTCGAATTATTCTCCTTAGCATAGATTTTCGGCTTAGACCGCGTAGTATTTGTATATGAACACCCAGCATTTTCTGGCTTAATGTGCCTTGCACCATGTGAAGTCGAGCAAAAACCCCTTCGATGGCCATGCTCTTTGGTGGCTCGTGTTGTTTGAGTATCTTGAGAACGAGGATACTTAGGCAGATTTGGCCGTTTTGCTGTTTGTGCATCCATATTCACTAACGTTTCGCAAGACCTTGCAGCTTGCATCATCAGAGTGAAAGTCGCACTAAGAACCGAAGGTCGGTGTGGAGCTATTTATAGTCCTCTGTGCCAGGCGCGCGGAGTGGCGTAACGCTGGCGCTGGTTGGTCGTCCGAGTGCAACGTAATCCGTGGGGCGTGGCCGTATGACGCAGAGTGGTTGTAACGCTTTAGATCGTGTATCACAGGGGTCCACGTTTTACTAAGCTTAAATCCATCTTCCCTGTTGATATTATTTGGATGTTTTTCTATTTCTATGGCTTCACGTATCACTCGCGGGAAGTAATGAGGTATTCTGGCAAGTACTCTGGCATGCTCAAATTCTAACGTGTGCCCATTTGTAAACGTATGCTCAGCTACGGCTGATTTTGTGATGCGTTTGTGTTTGCAATCGCCTTTATGTTCTTGGAGTCTTATATCAACGGAACGACCTGTCTGTCCAATGTAACTCGAGCCGCAAGAACAAGGAATGCGATATACGCCAGCGGTTTTTTAACTTGGAATCTTGTCTTTTACCGATCTGAAGCCGTTACCCAAAGTTTCCTTGCTCGTGAACACAGTTTTGACGTTGCATCGTTGCAGGACACGTCCTATCTTATCAGTTGAGCCTTTAACGTAAGGTAGAAATGCTAAGCCTTCCAGAGGTGGAGATTCTTCTTTAGCCTTTTTTGTCATAGTCTTGTCTAGTGCTTTTCGTATGGCGGTAGTTGTGTATCCGTTCCTTTGTAAAGAGTCAAACAGATGTAGCTTTTCTCTCTCTAGATTTTCCTCGTCTGAGATACGAACGGCTCTTGTCGCCAGAGTCTGGAGAACTGTTGCTTTTTGCATTGGATGATGATGTGAGTCAGCATTTAGATATCTGTCCGTGTGTGTTATCTTTCTATAGACTGCATGTCCTAAACTGCCATCTGATTTACGTTTCACCAGGACGTCTAGAAACGGAATACTGCAATTTTCCTCTACTTCCATTGTGAATTGTATGTTGGGATGTACAGAATTCAGGTGTTTTAGAAACAGATTCAATGTCTGGCGTCCATGTGACCAGATGACAAAGGTATCATCTACATATCTCAACCAGCAAGTTGGTTTTAGCTGCGCTTGTTCGAGAGCCTTGGTTTCAAAAGCTTCCATGTAGATATTAGCGATAACAGGTGATAGCGGTGAACCCATGGCCGCTCCTTCGACTTGTTCGTATATTTTATTGTTCCAACTGAAGTAAGTGTTTTTCAGGCAAATTTCAACAAGTTCAACTTGGTCTGTAGGCAAGAGATCTTTGAGCATTACTAGCACCTCATCAACCGGCACTTTCGTGAAGAGTGATACTACGTCGAAACTGACTAGGAGATCATCTTTGTTTAACTTTAAAGGCGATTGCAAACACAAACGCATCACAAAATCAGCCGTAGCTGAGCATACGTTTACAAATGGGCACACGTTAGAATTTGAGCATGCCAGAGTACTTGCCAGAATACCTCATTACTTCCCGCGAGTGATACGTGAAGCCATAGAAATAGAAAAACATCCAAATAATATCAACAGGGAAGATGGATTTAAGCTTAGTAAAACGTGGACCCCTGTGATACACGATCTAAAGCGTTACAACCACTCTGCGTCATACGGCCACGCCCCACGGATTACGTTGCACTCGGACGACCAACCAGCGCCAGCGTTACGCCACTCCGCGCGCCTGGCACAGAGGACTATAAATAGCTCCACACCGACCTTCGGTTCTTAGTGCGACTTTCACTCTGATGATGCAAGCTGCAAGGTCTTGCGAAACGTTAGTGAATATGGATGCACAAACAGCAAAACGGCCAAATCTGCCTAAGTATCCTCGTTCTCAAGATACTCAAACAACACGAGCCACCAAAGAGCATGGCCATCGAAGGGGTTTTTGCTCGACTTCACATGGTGCAAGGCACATTAAGCCAGAAAATGCTGGGTGTTCATATACAAATACTACGCGGTCTAAGCCGAAAATCTATGCTAAGGAGAATAATTCGAGTAACCGCGAAAGCCTCAAACAATACATAACACGCCTCTACGGCGAGGAAGTTCACAACCAAACCAGAACATTAGACCAACTAAGGCAGAAGAAAGCGAAATTATTAGCGGACCTAGCCTTTCTAAAACGTTGCCGTGACAGCAAGGTCTTACCTAACTGTGTCCACATTAAACACCATCTAAGAAATCATCATAACAACAGAATTCTCAACAATGCCAGTCTGGGCTTATTAAGATCCGAAATACAAAGAGTTAGACAGGAATTAGATAGCACAGGGTCAAGGTTGTACACCCTACACATAAAACTGGCGAACACGCTGGAGCCAACATTGTGGGAGAAAATCGACGCTATCACTACAAGACAAGCACACAACACACTGGAACAAGCAACAGCTAAGCAATCTGCCAAATATGATAAGCTAGCGCCTAAGCAGTCTTCGAAACAATTGGCTACGGACAAAGTAATCGTAAACCTTAGCAACATACAACTGGATAAACAGACCACATCCTTACTAAAGAAAGGTTTTAACTTCGCCGTAGCCCCTAAGCAAATACCTGTGGAGGAGATAATATATGGAGTGGAAGCAGCAATCCAAAAACTTCCCAGAAAAGATGCAGAAATCATCCGACAGGATGTGTCTTGTATTTTAAGAAGAGCGAAACCGCCCCGCTCCAACATCAGTAAAGCAGAGAGAGAGGCAGCTACAGCATTAAAGAAGAACAAAGACATTGTCGTTCTCAAAGCTGACAAAGGAAATGCTACTGTGGTAATGAACACTGAAGATTATAATGCGAAGATGGAAGTCTTACTATCTGATACAACTTACAAAAGTCTACACCGCAATCCCACTACCTCTCTCAAAACAAAGATAACCTCTGCCATAAAATGCTCCGATAGTATCGATCCCACTTTAAAGCACCGATTGATTCCTAGAAATGCAATAACTCCTCGCATGTATGGCCTACCTAAGATACATAAGGAGGACGTGCCGTTGAGACCAATTGCCAGCGCGATCAATTCTCCTACACATGCTTTAGCAAGACATTTAACCAGTATACTACAGCCTCTAACTGGTAAAACAGACTCCTTTGTCAAGGATTCAGCAGAGTTTGTCCAGAAACTAAAGAACATAAAGTTAAACAAAGATGATCTCCTAGTCAGTTTCGACGTAGTATCACTCTTCACGAAAGTGCCGGTTGATGAGGTGCTAGTAATGCTCAAAGATCTCTTGCCTACAGACCAAGTTGAACTTGTTGAAATTTGCCTGAAAAACACTTACTTCAGTTGGAACAATAAAATATACGAACAAGTCGAAGGAGCGGCCATGGGTTCACCGCTATCACCTGTTATCGCTAATATCTACATGGAAGCTTTTGAAACCAAGGCTCTCGAACAAGCGCAGCTAAAACCAACTTGCTGGTTGAGATAT